>JAYJLV010082517.1:0-14112 GCA_036873485.1 Torymus texanus | reverse complement strand
GTGTGTGTGTGTGTGTGTGTGTGTGTGTGTGTGTGTGTGTGTGTATATATATATATATATATATATATATATATATGTCAAAGTCGAAAACCCTGTGAGAACGAACGTGAAACGGTTCGTCCTCACGCGCCCTTTGAATACGTTCCCCGTATCTACCGTTCAGCGGACGAGATTAAAAGAGTTGAAGCAACTCGTTACGCTCTACGTGTATGTGTGGGTACTTATATATAAACACATACACGCACGCTTGCTCGTATATGCCCGGTATTAAGAAAAAGATGCAACGAGAGCTGAGCTACGGGTGCGTTTAATGGCGAAGGATTTTGTTTGATGCCTTTATTCAAGAAATGAGCAACGCTAATTCTAGAGGCGCTTATACTATATGCACGTAAAGCTTGTTTCAGCTAATTAAGGCTCGCTGTGTGCTTACCTTGAGTATTCTGTTTGTTTAATTTATGAATTTTACGCTGCTCTTTAGCGTTTTGGCAATGATTATGAATATGTTAGGTTTTCACACAAGATATTTTTTTAACTGCATTCGAGCTTATTAAAGATCAAATCTATTTTAAATGCTAAATTTACTTTGCTATCATTGTCGGTTGCGGTATTGTAACAATGAAAAATTTAATCCAGTAAACGGAGTAGACAATAAACTGTTTGTTCGTGTAAGTAAATTGCTTCTTTGAAACTAACTCAAGTTTATTTACTTGTTAAACAGTTCAACATCAAGTAAATACTTGTTTCAATATTCTTAAAGCGCTGTTTGTCTTATATGAACCAGGTTTGCCTAGCCAAATAATCGTTTCATATCAGGTAAGCTCTTGTAAACGTGTTTACCCAATGCACTCCTGATATGTTTTTATCGGTTAGAACGATTTCATTTGATACGCTTAAAAAATCATTTTATAAAATTTATAAATAATATATATTTGTATTTAAATGAAACCATAAATCAGTGCTTAATGAATATTTTATAATTAATTTAAATTTAATTGAACGGTATCATTCAATCACGCAATTATTACATTCTTATCCGGTATTAAACAAATATTAATTAAAATTAATGAATTTTTTGAAAAGCAGAAGATTGTTCTTATAATACCGGATTCACTTATCTTTTAATTGTTAATTAGTACAGGTTCATTCAATTGCATTATCTACAATCTTCTTACCACATACTAAAGCTGTGGCTAAAATAGTTTAATTTAGTTTTAAATTATTTGAAATTGAATCAAACTTGCACAAATGCAGAATTTGCTCTATATATATATATATATAGGAATATCCGGAATAGTTTTAAATTTGTGAGTATAATTGACTAAAAAATCCATCGCAAATATGGTTTTAAATTTTTTTGTAATATCATATAACAGCTATAGATTAACAGAAATGTATAACGTGAAATCCCATAGAAGAATTTTCATAGCTGTTTTAAATGGTTAGAAAATAAAGATATAAAAATTCCATGTATAAATCATGAAAATTTCATACCTGTTAGCAACTGCATTTGAATGCGGCGATATTTATCACTTTGATTTTAGGTGGGTTATAATGATACGATTTTTTCTACGATCCCATTAATGAGCCACTTTAGAAAAAACAGTTCTGTCTGCTTGAATATGTGTATACATACGTGTTTTTAAAGTTTTTGAATTTTCATACAGTTAACGATGTGTTCAGAATGCCGTCTTTTTAATTAACTAGGTGTACCCATGTTTCTATTGTTAACGCAGAAAAGCGCAAATTTTGAAATATGTCCGGTGTGTGCGCCATTAAAACTCTTGTAATGACAGCACTTGTACCATTGGTGCTCAAAACATGATTCATTAAAAAAATGTGCATTTACCGGTAGCATAGCTACAATATAGTTTAGATTAACATGGTTATTGGTGTGATCATAAGATTGTCGCCTTAATTTTATTTGCAGTATAAAAGTTTTAGAACATTAAGAATATTAGTATAACAGCTATTTTACGTATTTCATTGTACTTGTTGTATATACACAATGCTATATATACTTATGGGAAAAATGCGTCGTTAGAAAAAAATGAGTAACACCAACAGAATAATACTTTCCAAGGGTTCAAATAAACATACAGAAAAAATTACAACTGTGTTCACTATTATTTTTCATTAATCTTTTTTTCATAGAAACTAAAAAGTATCCTGGACATGCACATATACCAATAAAATTTCAGTTGAATATATTTTCGCATTTGCAAGTTATTACAAGTATTTTTTAATCAGCATCTTTTAATTTAAACAAAATTAAAATAAATAAAAACTCGATCCGGATACTGCCACCGTTATTTTTCGTTTTGTAACGACAAATAACAAAATCTTACCTCCCTTTGATTCCCACAAAGCCTCTTGAATTTTACATATCGCAGTCTTACACACACGCGTTCAGTGCCCAGTTGATCGACGCATATAACCTGGGGCATAACCACGCGCGCGTATTACGTGTTTGGGATCCAACAAAACCTTTTGCGAGCCGTTGAGCGCATTAATCATCATCGCGGTTTGGAAGTTGGTGGAGGTAGAGAAGGAGGCAACGGCGGGAGAGTGAAAGAGCAGATCGGCTACAGAGAGTATTGCACAGCGCACAATTTATCGATCCCCTTCGAAATGGAGCTACAGGCGGCGTGGCCGAACTCTAGATCCCCGAGTCGAAAGCAATCAGTTCGGAGGCTCACACAGTTTGTGCAGATGCAGTGAACGCGTGTATGTGGCTCTATATACATATACGACTGAACCGATAATTGGTTAGCTATAGTTTTTTTTTGTTATAAAACGTTGAGCTAATTCAATGGATTTAATAATATTTTTTACCTTATATCTATTTTTAATAGCTGTAGACTAAACTTTAGAAGATATAACTAGTTGTATTTTTCTTATACTTATATTTACGCGAAATTCATTTCCATCTCTTTTTACGTACTTTATTTTTAGATGTTCCGCGGGGAGTATAAAATAAATTTTAGAGTTTAACACGGTACATTAAATAGTTGCAGGCAATTTTCGTGAAGTTTTTCGTATAATCTAAATTAGCTTCTACAACTTTGACCCACTTCAGCGTTGGAAGTAAATTTTTAAAGAAAAAATTTCCCACGAAGAAGCTTTTAACTGATCAACTTTAAACTCTGCACCTTTTTAAAGATAAGGTTTATAATTCTCAGGTTATCCTTTCCTCCCTCCCTCTTAATGGAAGAGATAATAATGTTACTTATTATACAAATTCAAAATCGCTATAAAATTTTAAAAAGCACATCATACAACAAGAAAACTGCAACAACAGCTGATACACTCGACGTTCTTCGAATTGAGTCACAAAGAATAAACGCTAATACCAAGGACTTAGGGTGAGTCGCCAAGATCCCAGGCTAAGCCGTTATTTCTCAATTATCCGTGCGCGCGATCGATTTTTCCTTTCTCCCTATACGCGACAGAATCAACTTATACACATCCGCAGCGCAAACGTCGATCGTCGCGGTGTGCAGCAGCAGCAGCAGCCGGCGCAACTAATCCAAAGACCTAGAGTTGCTTGTTCCACTCTTGTATTATAGTATAGAAGTGCATGCGTGTGTCCCCATCGTTCACATCGTCCCCAAAATGAAATGACAATCTGACAGCGACATATATATATCTAACGATCATCGCGGCAACCAAATAACCGCGCGTTTGCACCTTTCCCGAACTAATTGGTGAATCGAAGAGACCGCATCTATATATATATGCGTACATGTCTAGCATTATACGTTTTTTTCCTCATTCAGTGTAGAGAAAATTGCGGCGAGAGCGTCTCGTCTTTGGGGGCCGATTAGTTACGAGTAGAGTTGACCTGCCCGCGCGTGGGCGCGTGTTTAGCGAAGGCGGCTTCCTTTCGTCCTTTGTACGCCTTCGGGGGGGTCGACACGCAGGCCTTCTGTAGTGTGAAAGCGTCGACGGCGGCTAGTATGTGAAAAAAAGCGGCCATGCCGTCTATGAAGTCAGTCGTAGCTATTATATTGAGGATATTCTCTTTGGCAGAGAGGGAGGAAAGGATTCGTCACGGTATATACACGCGCGCTTGTTGGCTTTTTCCAGTTTTTGATGTATTTCAGGTCTCGCGCGCACGCGTCGTACCCTGTGTGGCTCGTTTTCTTTATTTCGATTGGAATTTATCGTAGCACCTTTGGTCTTTAACGCTATATAGGCTGCAGTTCGTATATATACATATGCGCGCACGCGAACGCGTGGGCTTTGTTCGCAGCGCCGTTATTTATCTTTCTCGCGATCGCGTAGGTCTTTTACGCGTTATGAATGATCGAGAATTTATTATTCGGTCGAGCTGCTGGTATATGTGTATATGTATATGTGAAACGAATGTGCATGGGCACTCTCTCTCTCTCTTTCTCTCTCGCCTATTTTGATTCAATTATTGGACTCTGAATTATGGGGCCTATACTTTTTGATTGGTGTTCCTTTGTAACTAGGTTGAATGGAGCATATGGTGTGATTATGAAGCAAATTTGTATTTACTAATGCCAAAGAAACATAACTTTCATTAATAATTTCGAAATATGCATGGTTTTTTTTAAATTTTTTGAGCATTTAATCATTAATTTTTTAGCTGACTTTCCTCGGTAGAAGTCTTATGCATATGTACTAGCTATAATTAACTAGATTTTCACAGTATGATTAATTTTCAGCTAAAAATTAACTAGAAATTCCGGTAATAACGCCTCGTTTTCAGCTTTAAATCTACATAAATTATGCTTTAGCCTTGATAAAAATGGTAACACGAAAATATCCATTCAAGAACAAAATACAAAAAAAATACGTATCTTATATGGCGTGTGCTAAGGACGTAATTATCTCAGCGTTCAATTTTGAATTACTAATAATATAGTTAGTTTAGTAAAATCAAACATAGGAAATCATTCTGAAAAGGATAGAAAAAAGAACATGTGAATTTTTTAATTTTTTTCTTCTCCAGTATAGCAGAGTTCAATTTATGCAATTAAGTATCCATCATATAATAAAAATGAAATTTGTAAAAATACTTGACAAATCAATATCTTGAAAGCGTACTCAATTGTTAAATAGAAAAATTAGCTAATTTTTAACTATCGGGCATAACTTGGGAAAATAAAAAATTAGCTAGATTATAGTTAACAATGTAGCTTATTTATATCTAAGAAATCCTGCTAATTTGCAACACCTAAAGCAGAAAAATTGGCTAAAAAAAACTTCAATAAAAAATTATTGAAAAGTGCGAAGAATATTCAATTTCAAACATAGAAAATCTCTCCACAGTCGGAAAACTGTTCAACTTACCATCGTGATACAGGATATTTTTTACTTTTATTCCAAGAAGTTGGCACAGCAGCGTACATAAAAATATGATATCTATCGAAACTCGGTATATCAGATAGCAGATACCAGTAAATAATCGAGATTCCCCTCTATAAAGATCATTCACCCCATATACAAAAAGAAAAAAAATGGGTTCCCCATATCGCGTGACACATTCCTCGAACTCTCGCCCGTAGAAAAATGATGACAATTAAAAGCACACGCACCGTAAGCAGTTGCAATCGAGTGACTATACGCGTAGCAGCCTCACTAAAATTCCCATATTCAACCTAATCGAGCGGCTCAATCATATCGCGCACCAAGCGTCCGCCAAGTAAGAAATAGATCGCTATCTTCCCAAAAACTACTCCTCCCACACGGGCACGCGCACAATATCGACGATTAAGCCGTCACGATAACGGGCTATTCTCCTATGGCGTGCGCCTGCACTCGTATTTATATACACACACACACACACACACACACACGTCGATAAACCGGCGCCTTATCTACCCGACCACTTTATCAATTATTATTGCGTACCCGGTGGCTTTCCCACGCGTACACAACAACGCCGATCACACACACACAAACACCCACACAAGGTCGCTTGGCCGTTCGATGCCTATGGAGAAAGAGAGAGAGAGAGAGGAGGAAGCGAGTCGAAATGACAAATCGATCTCAAAGGCAATAAGCTGACAAAATGGCTGGGCAATCAGGCTCGCCGCGGGAGATGCCACTTCGAATCGCGCCTTTTTCTCTATCTGTCTTTGTACATCTCGCTCGCGCTCCCGCTGGCCTTTTCTCCCGCACTCGCGCGAGCGCGCGCGCGTCATTCTTTTCCCAACCTCACTCGGGTAAGCGCGCGCGTGCCTCTCGATGGTTATATGTTGTTGTTGGTGTTGTTTTTTTTTCCCCCTCATCCTCTTTCGTGCGGTCTAGCACTTTTTTTTTGCATTCGACATCTTATAATAGGCACGGCGAGAGAAGCTTTTTTTTTCTTCTTTTTTCTTTTTTTTTTGTTCATCTTCTGTGGTGCGTGTATAATTAGGATGGAAATCGCGGGAAGTGGAGCTATTGAGGTTGCGGCGAGGCGCGAGCACATCACGGGGAAAAATTTGGATTCGTGCGGCGGCGCAGGAAGTGGGAAATTTCGTGCGTGGGGTGCGGGAGGGCTTTTTGCGAGGAATTGAATGCGCTTGAGGGATAATAAATGAGGTTTCGGACGTTTTGTAGAACGATTTCTCCGTTCACGTTTTGAATAAGTAATAGAAAGGCGCGGAGCAAGAGGTTCTGGGAATTTGAGATATATATTATATATATATATATATTTTTTTTTAAATACATTATGTGATGGTTAAAGGTCATTTATATAAATTATACTGGAAATGGAAGAAAATACGCATTAATGTATAATTATCAATTGAAAGGTGTTTCGTTGAATAGAATTTTACTGTAACGTGACAATGAATGTGAAAATAATAATCTTCCGTTCAATCTAGTTTTGCATATAAATTATGGTTTTAAATATCTTGAAACGTGGCAATTAACACTCAGAAAAAATTGTAGAATAAATCATTCGTCCCACTTAATGGTTAATGCAGATGTCAACACGTTGATAAACCATCGTGAACATGAAAAGTTTATAGTTTTTCAAGTCCTATCTTATGATTTTATCAATTATATCAATATTTCAAAATAAATAATAAAGGGAAATAACAACATGGACATATAAACTATAGAGACTGTTCACAAAAAAGAAAAGTTTTCAAATAAATTTGTATCGAAGTAAAAGGATTACTTTTCATTTCTTGTTTTTGTTTGGTCGAGATAAGTAGACGATTATGCGTATAAAGCTATATATAAAGATTATTATTTAGTATTATATATTATATAACATATTGATGTATATTTTTTTATAAAAAATGTAACATACATAATTATTACTAATATTAATAATACTACTCAAAATTCTTGTAATTTCAATCTAATTATTTACTATAATTTTATATCCCATAAATCCGTAAGGCAGTGTTTTACCACTACACTCTCATCGCAGCAGGCAGCAGCAGTAACAGTACCGATGAAAAATCAGCGATATCCATAACCACGATATCGAAACCACATTATTACCGTCCGCTACGTACAGAAGCAACAAATTCGCAGCTTAGACCGAATTAATATTTCATCGCCGCACGCTCGTAAAAGCCTTCAGAAAAAAAAGGATAAAAAAAATCTCTCTTCCCCTTCACTGATACCTTGGCGATACGAGCAATTTCGCCTGCAGAACCTCGCGATTTCTCTCTCCTTTATCATACCTTTATCTCAGCGTCTCTCTTGCTCTCCTTCTCTCACTCCGATCCTTTGCTATACGCAACAGAGGCTTTTCGCGCGCGCGCGAGCACCTTTGTAAGCGAAACCGCCTGGTAACATCGCGATTTTTCATCTGGTATACGCGCGGATGCGGCAAAGTCGCGGTATAAAAAAAAAGGAGCGTCAATCGAAGGGAAAGCGAGAGAGAGAGAGAGACGAAAAAGAGACATGCGCCCATCCTGGATCGCGTTACGAGAAAAACACTGCCGGCGGCGGCCCCATTCATTTCGTTGATTAAAACACGAAGCTTTGCAAGCTAAAGCTAAAGCGCGCGCTCGCGCGCATTCGCGTCTCTACCTCGATATCTCTCTCTCTCTCTCTCTCTCTCTCTCTCTCTCTCTCTCTCTCTCTCCCTCGTCTCTGTGTCTACTGCAGTAGCGTATATGCGCGCGAGGCCCGCTTTTTGGCTCGCGCAATGCGTGCGCGGCGTTACTGCGCGAGATATTAATTAAGAGCGTGGGTTGTATAGGTGTGTGTGTGTGTGTGTATATGCACGCTATGCGCTTTTTCCCCGAGTTTCCGTGAAATGTGCTGCTCTGCAGTAGCTGAAATAGGGGGGGGGGAGGTAGTTGGTAGCATGGAACTTTGATATGCAAAATTTGAGGACGAGGATAGTATGCAGGAGAAATCGAAAGCTTTGAGAGTTCTTTGGGTCTTTGTTTGTTCCATGCGCGAATATGTGCGTGAGTCTCTCTCTGTGTGTGTATGGGTCTATAGGTATGAAAGGGAGAAAGAGGGGTGGGTATAGGTTTCATTTGAATTCTTTGCAACCGTGTTGATTTTGAGAAAAAGCGAGACGATTGGAAAAGAAAAATACGGGTGCGGGGACTGCAGTCGATTGTACGTTGCATGCAGTCTTTGTGAATCAATCTGAATTTAAATATTTGAGCGGAGGCTGCGTGTTGCATCGCTTGGCCGATGTATTTGTTTGATAAATTAAATGGTTTGTGAATAATTTGTTTGAGAAAGGTTATATATATATATATATACCACACTCGTTTTTACATTTTTACTTACTTGCGATATCTAGTTTTGTTTTATTCTGGTTTTTTAGAGTTGCGTGTAATACTTTTTTAAACTGAACAACTGGCAGAAAAAAACCATAGCTATTTCTCCAGTTTTTTCTTAAAATACAGTTATAAATATGTCAATCATTTCAGTTTATCAAAGCGTTCATCCTTGCGTAGGTATTATAGAATTATAATAGAAGTCATAACTATCTTTTGATTTGTATATTTAATTTAGATTTTTTACCTTATTGCACAATTATATCATCAATAATATTTTTATTTATAAGCTATCATATTTGAACTCTTTATCTAAATTGTCAGTAATTGTTGTAGTTTTTGTTTTCAAATTAAAAAATTCATTTCTTTAATCGTAAAGCCTTGAATTTTTAAAAATTTATTTCTTTTGAAAGTTAATTTTCTGTATATTTTTAAAAGTATTAATAATAAATATTTTTAAAAGATAAAAGAGCTTATTCAATTTGCACATAGATTGAAAATATTTATCAATATATTGTAAATGAAATAAATAACGATTTAGACTCAATTATTTTTTATATGTTAAACTGTTAACGTTAATCTATAAAATGAATTTTGCTTTTATGACAGGTAAATTTTTAAACGCACCCATATAACAAAGATGTTGGCACATTATCAATTTAAAATTAATTCCAAATGACATAATCCTCGGTGATGGCATTTCAGAGTGGAAGACGACACGTATGGCGAATTGTAATTTAATTGCTCCTTTTCCAATAATTACATTCTCATTAGAACGTTGCACCGAAGTCGAGTCGATATTGGCTCTCCGATATCGGAGAGCGAACATTATCACCTTTGTATACCGCGCCTTTGCTAATTACAGTATATAAGCCGTTAGCAAATATTTACCCAGCGAAAATTATACGAACTTTAAGAAAACAATACGAAATTTAGCCGCTTTTCGATGTTCTATTTATCCAACAAAATTAATACTCGACGCTACAAATTGCAGGTAGGGTAAATATTTTCACGCGAACAACATATTTCTCCTTCCGCGCGAATATTTCAATTTGCAAGCTCTCGTATACATCGACTATTTTTCAATTTATCAGATTTTCCACGTTATCATAGTCCAAAAATAGCGCGTATAAACAAGCTTTCAGCTTGAAAAAACCATCCATCATGTAGCAGCAGCACGTTGCATTTTTATACATATATATATATATATACATACACGCAACGGCGAGCACTCGAAAGTCAACGGATCCGTTAATCACTTTTCAACGGACGATTAACCGCTTGGAAATCCTTGAGCTTCGCTAGCTCACTTCGACCTCCTCTTTTTTACATAGGTATATACATATACGCACGCACTGTACTACTCGCGCATCGTCCGCTGCACTTGGTTGCGTCGCAAAATTATTTATCACACGCTTGCTCGCGAAGATCAGAGGCGACGCCGCGCGCGCTCTAATTAATAAAATTAATTAATCAAAGGCGCGCCACTCATTAATTTTACCTCGCAGAGGCTGGTATAGAAGGTAGGAGAAGCGGGCAAAGAGCCTCCTTCCGCGAAATCCTTTAATCAGGCGGACTCGACAACGGCGAGTCCTGTATGTGTGTGTGTATATATCTGTGGCTTCCTGGAATAACCGAATAAGTCCACTTTTTTTTAAAATTGAGATAACCCCGGATTTTGTATCTTCAAATAAGCCTTTTTTTATTTACCACTTTCAGTAGTAGTAAAAATATTGCCGTAAAGCTACAATTCACCCGAAATGTAACGAGATAATAGTCCATTTTTCAAATTTTGTGCCCGCAATAACCGATAAGTCCATAATTTTTTTCGTTTATCGTACACTGAGGAAAATGATATAATAAAAATTACTATAATGCATAGTAACGCTGTGAAATACTTGAAAATAAAAAAAAATTACTATATTTTATACTATAGTACTATCTTATTATATTACTATATTTTGTTGAGTTCTTATACTCATTTTGAATGCATCAGAAAATGTGTAATCTCTTTTGAAACCAGCGTGTAAATATGTGTTTTGAATGTGTCAATTGACTAGTCAAGTATCACGATTCATTCCGTTTCTCCCGATCTTACATATAAGTTTGAACATTAAAACCCGTTTTTCTCGGAAACTCGACAAGTGGACTTATTCAGTTATTCCAGAAAGCCACACACACACACACACACACACACACACACACACACACACATATATATATATATATATATATATATATAAAGCGGTATGGTGGCTGGGAAAATTTTTGCTTCCTTGACGTGCATGCATTGTGCACACGCATCGATACAACGGAAGGAAGTCAATATAGAGTTATAAATATATACACCAGGAGTCTCTCTCTCTTTCTCTCTCGTTCTCTTTCTCTCTGGTTTTCGAGACGTTATCACTCGCGTCGTCCGCTCGGCTCCTCATAATCCTCGGGGATATATTCTGAGGATGGAAAAGCTGTCGGGAGCGTCCTATAGATCATCCTTCGTTCTTATCTCTAACTATACCTTCGTCTTTCTCTCTCTCTTTCTCTCCCCCGCTCTTTTTCCTCGTTCACTCTCCACGATGCTTTTCTTTTGTTCGAAGGTGTGTATCTCTCAGCATCGTTAGAGATGCGCGCGTTAGCTCGGGTAGCTCGAGGGCTAGAGAGAAGAGAAAAGAAAGAAGGAATGCAGGAGGAGAGAGAGTCCATCGAGGTAATGGCAGCGGTCACAGGTGACGGAACGCTCCTGGTGCTGATAAGTGTTTCGTTGCAGCTTATATATACGCCGGTAATTGATCGTCCCGCGCAAAAGAGGTTTTATCGGGTTTTAGTATAGTGGATTATGGATTAGGAGCATATATTTTTTATTCTATGTTTCTTCGTCTCTTATAGGGAGAACATAGAGTCCCAGACGAGGTGAGCATTGAGTAATGACACACGGGATCGCGTTTGCCGATAGTGCCGCATTAATTCCGAGCGACATTTATGTACTTTGACAATTTGTTTTGAATTTTGTTGCTTGTATGTTCAATTCCGCTCCACTACTCGCTTTAAATCATTAATATAATATATTATGTGGAAATTATTTACATATATATATTTTTTTTTCTTCTCAATACAGAAATTAAATTGAAACGAAATTTTTTTTTTATTTCATAAAATAACTCATTTAAACGTAATATAATTCTATCAAATACGCACGAGAGCCCACGCATCACACACATCATTGAATAAAAAAAAATACACGATTAATCCAAACCTCTAGAATGCATTCAACTCCGCAACTGACGTCATACAGCTCTTTTCCCTCTCTTTCTTCCCTACTCAAAAACCAACGGACCCGAGCGAATCTCGCGGCCACTTAACAGCGCAGTAACTCCGGCAAATAAATACAGTTTTCAACGCGCGAGCGGCCACTTGTTTCATGCGTCGGCCCGAAAATCAGCCGCTCTCTTTCTCTCAAATCACTCCCCCCATCATACGAGTAAAATCGCGAAACATCACACCTGGCGTACACGTATGCAAGCACGAAACATTCCTCGATCTCCTCTCTTGCTTGCTCTTTCTTCGAAGAAGGAGAAAAAAAAGTAAGCCTTATACCTCAGCATAACGTATAACTCACGCGGTTGCTGTATATGTGTATGTCTGAACACTCGCCCGGGCAATAAACGGTTCAATTACAATGCATATATCTCGGCGCCTTCCTCCTCCTTCTCTTCTTCCCTCTCCTCCTCACTCACTCTCTCTCCCTTATTATCGCGCTCGCGCAATTTAACGTCGGACGCAGGCTTGTAATACCGGTTAGCATCACCTCCGGAGCTGCTTGCTTGCTTGCTCGGTGAGTTTGTGCATGCGCGGAGGCGTAGATGGATGCGACACTCGGCAGAGAGAGAGGGAGAGAGAGAGAGAGAGAAGTGCACCTCGCGCTGCCAAACTGCATGCACTGTTATTAATTAAACAGCCGGTGCAGGTGACGCGTCGTCCTGAGAGTGAGAGAGAGAGAGAGAGAGAGAGAGAGAGAGAGAGAGAGAGAGAGAGAGAGAGAAGTCAGGAAAGAGCGAAGCTAGAGGCGCATAGCACCCGTAGGGCTTTAGCATCGCATGGATTATACGATGTGTATGTGTGTGTATATAGGTGTAGGTATTCGATAATTATACACCGCGTGAGACGCGTGATTCGCGATTACTAGAGGGGGAAAAACGAGGTGGAGAGCAGAAGTTTGTTGCTGCTGAGATGCTGGACGAGGTGACGTTCGAACGGTGCAAGTTGCGGTTTTATATACATAGATGCATGCTTCTATTTGCATATGCCGGAGCAATTGGATACGCTGGTTAATCGGTTTCTTTTAATTCGGATCAAAATGTACAATTGCCTATGTAGTTACGGTTAATATCGCGAACGAAGTGTATAACATAATTATTAGTATTATATATTAAGTGAAATGTGAAATTTATAACGTGAAAAATTGCATAATGAAAGGAGTGTCTATATGATACACATCGGCGGTTAGAGAATAAGTTTTTATCAAGACCGTCCGTCTATCCGCTTAGTTAGCAGGTAATATGTAGTAGTTATTTCCCGTAAACCTTTTGATAGGCTATACGAGAAGAATGACACGATGCTTTTCACTGTCAGCTCTCTCTCACTCTTGGGTCGTTAAATTCTCAAGTGGATTAGTGAGAATTTATCAAATTTAGCGCGCGTATATAGCAGAATGTTTTCATTACAGCCGGGGCTCAGTGTAAAATACAACATCCTCGAGGTTAAGTGTGACGTTGTTTACATAATATATATATAAAAGCTTACATTTAAGTGTATATGACCCCAATCGGCATACACACTTATTGTATAAAACGTCATATACATATTTCTGGCTTCGAGGCATAACCAGATAAGTCGACTTTAAACGGGTTTTAATGTTCAAACTCATATATGTACGATTGGGAGAAACGAGATGAGTCGCGATACTTGACCAGTCAATTAACACATTCAAAACACATATTTACACGCTGGTTTGAGCAGGTTAAACATTTTCTGATGCGTTCAAAACGACTAAGAACTCTAAAAAAGTATGGACTTATCTGGTTATTCCGGGAACTGTGGACTTATCTGATAACGCTGTTCGCGTTTATTTTGGAGCGTATTCTTTAATTTAATTATAAAAAGGATTAATAAATTACAAAATTAGCAATTGTACAATGAATTCTTCTAACTTGTTCAAGAAATTATCTGGTTATATGTTTCAGAGCCACAGATATATAATATACAGATCTTTAATTCACTATGCGCTTGTTTGATTTTGTCTACACACTATATATTATACTACATATGAGGCGTTTCACGTCAGCTCTCCAGGCGCGGCGCGCGAGCGCGAAATCATGCTGTTTTCAGCTTGTGTTTG
>JAYJLV010082506.1:0-14112 GCA_036873485.1 Torymus texanus | reverse complement strand
AAACACTTTCACACAAAATACACACAACTGCTCCAACTTGTACTGTTGGATGACACTTGTAGAATTTAGTAAGAGAGGCGTCGGGAGGTTGCATCCCCCCCGGCGCCATGATGATAGTCCTGCAATTTAAGTAAAATAGATAAAAAAACATGTAATATTATTTTGAGAAAATATTAAACGAGAAACTTTTAAACTGCGTTTAATTTCGATAAATAGTTTTGGTGCATCTGGGATACGCTAGAGCATATCTTAAGCGCGACCGCTGATGTGTTAGAGTAACCTATGCTGCCATGATGAGAAACTCTACGGTGATCGTAAGCGCTACGCAGTTTACGCTACTACGCGAGGGCTCGTTTTAACTTACATTACTGTTCGAAGATCCGAAGAACATAAGATGAAGCGGCTTGTAACTATCGGTTTAAATAAAATCTAGTTTCATTCGCGATTGTCCATGATTACACATTTTTAATATGAGCGCACATGGCGACTGTAGGATTGTACATATGTGAAGACATATAGAGCGCATTGAAATTGAATAAGTCGCGTAGAAAAGGGGCATGACCCGGGCCCGAACTCATAAATCCGAAAGACTATAGTCTACCGTACTAAGTACGGTGCTCTCACTACTAAGCTATAAAGAGGCTTGCTTGCGAGCTCTTCTTCTTATTATCATTCTGCCAATGCGTCGAAAAAACAGTAAACCACAAATGACATTCGAGCTGAGCCCGTGAAAGGAGATTTATTCAAAATTTATTAAAATATTTTGTATCAAATCCGAAATCGTACTCAGCTTTAAAGGAAATGTGGGTTCTTATTACTTGAATTAAGAGAGCCATTGCCGACTTGGATAATTCAGTAATTGCCATTTCCAAATGTCCTTAAAATACCTCATATCGAGCTTGTCTTTTGTGAATATCATGTATTTATACGCTTTCACCCCTATGTGGTGCGGATGCTTTAATTAAAAAAAAAAATTGCAGCTATGATAACCTAGGGTAGCCCGACAAAATTAGAAGTACACAGACATGAAATAGGAAACATCTTAACTTTTTGAAAAAGGTGTAAGCCTAACTAGATGATACGCGAGAGGTACAAACACAAAGAGACTCCTACGCTGCGGTGCTGGCTTTCTTTTAATAATCGCCTTGCATAAGTATTTTTTGGGTGGACTTGGAAATCTCTAATGTAGAATAATTCTAAAGAATCGGCTCACTCACACTTTCTTGTCTGCGTAAATTCTCAAATTTTATTTATCAAATTAATAATAATCCCTTTTACAGTGATTGAGTACCTGACATTCCTCAGTATTTTTAAAATACCCAATACCAAACATAAGCGTTAGCGAAAAACAGGCCATCATCTGCACATTATTCTCGGTCTTTCTCGCTCTCTTTCTCTCACCTCTTTCTTTCTCTCTATCTCTGCTGCTCCATCTCACACTCACTCCTTCACTGTCTCTCTCCCTCTCTCTCTGTTTTTTCTCTTGAAGTTTTTTATCCTACACTTGAGTGTAGGATGACAAACTGTGTACATTCGCTATTTACGGTCAGTAGACCCTCTTTGTACCCCTTGAGGAATGAGTTCTGATCCAACTATCGGGTCGACCAGTTTTCTACGTACTTCGGGCAGCTTTATCAGTCGAATCCAAAAATAAAATTTTGCGTTAATCGCTAAACTGTTGAAACATCATTCTTTCGGTCGTTGTTTTAATTCAGCCATGAGTGCTTTAAATTGGCACGTGAGAGATAACTTCCAAAGGATGTTCGTGTTTACAATTTTTTTTCATGGTTCCAGCTGCTGCATAAATGATACCAGAATTAAAATCTGACATCAACTCAGAACCATTCAAGGTATGACGAAGTGATCTTCCGTTTTCGTATATGTTTGGTATTTCCGGGCAGGAAACCATACATGTACCTCGCAA
Organism: Torymus texanus; assembly: GCA_036873485.1. NCBI lineage: Eukaryota > Metazoa > Arthropoda > Insecta > Hymenoptera > Torymidae > Torymus > Torymus texanus. Next base: position 12,188 of record JAYJLV010082506.1, on the reverse strand, counting down.
ACAATAAGTTTGAATGGATTTCTGAAATACTTATCGTACCCATAACAGCTTTAAAAATCGATTCCAGTAATGATAATTTTCATTCATACATACATTTTTTAGTTAGGGTTTTTTCATCTATCGATTTCATGTATAGTCAGCCAGTGCATCAGATTGGCACCTAAGAGATAATTTTCGAACGGATGTCTGTCTCTACCTTTTTTCCGTAGGTGTGAGGTACGCAGAAGAAAAAATGAACTGAGTTGTAAATCGTAAATTATTCAACCGCAAATAGCTTAGGGATGCGAGTTTCGCGTACAAGGTGTGGGGCATGTAGACGGTATGAAGACAGTAAACTTCTATATAAAAATTCTGAACTCCCAAATAGCCTGAATATACGAGTTTCCCGTAGGAGGCGTAAGGTACGTGAACGGGAAAATGATCTGAGTTGCAAATTACGAATTATTAAACCACGAATAGCCTAACGATGCGAGTTCCACGTACAAGGTGTGCGGCACACAGACGGCTTGAAGACAGGAAAAGGCTATCTAAAAAACCTAAACTCTCAAATGGTCTGGGAATCCGAGTTCTACATTGAAGGTGTGGGGAATGCAGAGAATCTAAAGGAACTAAGTTCCAAATTGAGAATTATTTAACCCGAAATTGCTGGGAAATGCTAGTTTCTCGTACAATGTGTGGGGCACGCAGATGCACTAAAGGGACTAAATTCAACATTAAAAATTATTAGGCCCCAAAATAGCCTGGGGATGCTCGTGTCACGTAGAAGGTATGAGACATGCAAGCAGCTGAGTAAACGTAGTTGCAAGTTAAAAATTATTAATCCTCAAATAACCTGGCGATGCGAGTTCCACTTACAAGGTGACAGGCACGTAGATGGCTTGAAGACAGGAAAATGCTATTTGAAAACCTGAACTTTAAAATAGCCTGGGAATGCGAATTCTACATTGAAGGTGTGGAGAACGCAGAGGATCCAAAGGAACTAAGTTACGAACTGAGAATTATTTAACCCGAAATTGACGGGAAATGCTAGTTTTTCGTACAATGTATGGGTCACGCAGATGCACGAAAAGGGAATAAATTGAACCTTAAAAATTATTAGGGCCCAAAATAGCCTGGGGATGCCCGTTTCTCGTAGATGGTATCAAACACGCAAGAAGTTGAGTAAACCAAGTTGCAAATTAAAAATTATTAAACCTTAAATAACCTGGCGTTGCGAGTTCCACGTACAAGGTGTGGGCCACGTAGACGGTTTGAAGGCAATAAACTACTACTTAATGAATATGAACTCTCAAATAGCACGGACATGCGAGTTACCGTGGAAGGTGAGAGGTACGCAAACGGGAAAAGTATCTGCGTTGCAAATTAAAAATTAGTAAGCCACAAATAGCCTGGGAAGGCGAGTTCTACGTTGCAGGTGTGGGGAACGCAGAGGACCTAAAGGAAATGATATGCGAATTGAGAATTTATTTTACTTGAAATTACCATAAAATGGTAGTTTCTCGTTCAATGTGTGTGGCACGCAGATACACTAACGGGTCTAAATTGAACATTAACAATGATTGGCCTCAAAATAAATAATGCTTTTAAACCGTATATAATACCATTCAATAATACGCATTTTATACGCAAGTTTATCTGATTCCAACATCTTGTCTGTTTTACCTTAGCGTATATGTTTGGGAATTATTCCTTTTTAAATCTCCCGCGTCTCGGCTTGCTGCGAGGGAGTAATACACACTACTGCCAGACGGCAGCACCTTCCGGACAAACTCAAATCGGCAGCGTAAAGCTGCTTGACCAGCGCGGTTGCACGGCTTAGCTCTGTCTCTCTCTCTCTCTCTCTCTCTCTCTCTCTCTCTCTCTCTCTCTCTCTCTCTATGAGCGGTTTCTCTGTCATACAAACGCGACAGATAGGGAGAGGCAGTGATTTGGCTTCCACTTTGGTGCGGGTTTCTCTCTCGATGCGTGCGGCTCTTCTCTCATCGCAACGGGGTCTCGCTCTCTTCCATTTTGGACACCGTTACAGGCACACGCTTCTGACCAGCTCTTTTCTCCTCGGCAAGGCAAGCTCATCCACGTGGGATAACACTCTGCGGCTACATCATCACCTCCACGAGAATAATACGTAGGACAACCGCATCATCGGCGTAACTCATCAGCGGAGAATAATCAAGCCATCATCACTGTTTACATTCATACACGGCAAAACTCACCTCCATTTTGAGACTCAACATTAGGTGAGTGATACTCCGCGAGACTTTTCTCCACTCCGGTCTCAAGTCTGTATCTCACGTCACACCAAGTAATCAATAATATTACTTCCACGCTTCTGTATCGGTTAAACTCGACAGCAATTCTCATCAACTTATGTACGGCGTTCAAATCAATTGTAATTCTCATGTTGTGTACATCGAAAATACTCACATTCTACTCATCATATATTTGTAAACTTATAGTATAATAAACTATATGTATATTTTGTATAGGAAGGCTCATGCCACTCATTTACCCTCTCAAGTAGGCTACTCAAATGAAATTCTCTAACAGTGTATGATTATTTCTCATTTTCGTCTACCTAAATTTCGAGTAATATAAGATCGTCTAAACGTTGTTGTGTTATTTGTGTTACGTGTGATACTACTCTATCGAGCACGTGTGTCACTTACGTATCAAACGTTGCGGTTTTCGTGTCGGTTCGAGCAGATGCCCGAAACGATACAATGAAACACAGACAGAGTTAAAGTATAATTAAGATAGTTTATTCGAATACTTATACGATAAAGAGAAAGAGAAAGAGAAAGAGAGGGAGAGAGAGAGAGAGAGAGAGAGATATCCTAGCCACGTTCGCCATGGTGCCTATCGACGTCTCCTCGTAGGTCCCTGGCTTCGTTCGTCGTATGTCCTCCTGGAAATCGTCACCTCTCGTACTTCCTCTCGTATCTCTCCTTTCTCTTTCTTTCTGACTGGGTCTTAATATGATTCTCTTTCTTTCTGACCTCTTCTTGATGCATTACCTCCATTTTATGTCCTCGGCCGGGGTTTCTGAGCAGGGGATGATTCCTTCTCGATTGTTCATTTCTTCCCCCCTAATCCGACGTTGGATCCTCGTGCCGTTGATTCAGTATCCTGTGGATTCATCGTTGGCCGCTCTGCTGGCTTGAAACAATCGTTTCCATGCGCCATTGACATTCACGTTCTGCTGACGCTCAGCACGTGCTTGATACTTGATTTTGTTTAATGGCATAACAATAATCTTAAATAAAAGCTTTGAAGAAATTAATAAATAATAATAAAAGACAAATTTTTCTATTTAATAGCACCAGTCAAGGAGTACCTTAACCGCATCTACGGTGAGGACTGGAGGGGACGAGGTGCTCCAATTTAGAAATGGCTCGCCAGATCACCCGATCTCAACCCGTGCGATTATTTTCATTGGGGAGCGGTAAAAGTAAAGGTCTACTTTGGCAAAGTAGAAACAGTAGAAGATGATGGACCGCATCGGAATAGACTTTGCGACAATGGAGCAGGAGCATGTTGTTCGAGCAACACAGGCGGTAGCACGAAGGGCTCGTCAGGACATCGAGGTTAATGGAGGGCAGTTCCAGCCCTTAGCGCACTGACTGCATTTAATAGAATAAATGTTTTGTTTTAACAAGATAAATGTCTAATTTTTATTCTGGCACCTATTAAGAGAAGGAGAGAGTGAGAGAGAGAAAGCGAGAGAGAATGAGGGAGAGGCAGAAAAAGAAAGAAAGACAGAGAGAGAGAGAGAGAGAGAGAGATAGAGAGAGAGAGATAGAGAGAGAGCGAGAGAGAGAGATCGAGATAGAGAGAGAGAGAGAGAGAGAGAGAAGTAAGAGAAGAAGTAATTTTATTGAGTTTTATTTTATTGTCCTTATAGCCAAGGTCATATGCAAGGTATTTACAAAAATCACAGGCGCAGTATTTTGGCAGGAAGGCGTCGCATAAACCTGCCTTTACAGAATTTAATAACATGTAAATAAGTAAAACCAAATAAATAAATAAATAAATAAATGAATTAAAATAAAAAAAACGATTTTCCGATGGCGGACGAACGTAGGATCTCATTTTCTAGCAATTTTCGGAAGCACGGGCGCGAGAATGCTCTTCTGATCGAAATCGGAGTGTTATTCCACAGCCCTGCCGACCTGATCGTAAAGGAGAGTTGTAAGCAGGAAGATGAAGCTCCAGGAATGAAAATATCGGGTGTGGATCGAAGCTTTGAGTCCATTTCATCAGCTCTACGGAAGACAAACTTTGTCGCGAGGTATACTGGCTGTTGAGATTTTATTACAGACGCAAGTAGACAGATGCAGTTGAAGTCTCGGTGAACTGAGTACGGCATTATTTGGAGAGCCTGGTACACTGGCGTTATGTGCTCGTATTTCCTTGTATTTGTCTCAAAGCGAAGAGCAGCGTTCATGCATCTGTTTAGTTTTGGGGTCAGTTCCTTAGAGAGACCTTAAAAGAACACCGGCCCAGTAATCTATATGAAGGTAGACTAATGTTTTGACTAACATAATCTTACAGTCCTCGGTGAGTTAGTCGTGGTATCTGCATAGTCTCGAGAGAACAGAGAATCATTTACGAGAAATCTCAGTACAATTATCTCTCCAAGAAAGGGTACTGTCAAGTACAACTCCTAGGATCTTAAGGAATTCGCACATTTCAATGTTCTTACCCGCTAGAGCTGGCTGTGGCAGGCTCATGGCTCTTAGCCTATTAATGAAACCGCGCGATCCAAACCAAGCAGCTTTGGTTTTTGTTGTGTTGACTAACAGTCCGATTCTCGTAGCCCACTCCGCTAGACTGTCCAGGTCCATGTTTACAGCTTCGATGATTTCCCGTACATCACTGATATGCCACTGTTAGTACAGTGTGAGGTCGTCCGCACAGAAGTGATATTTACAATATTTTAATACCGACGGAGCGTCGTTCGCGAAGAGAGAAAAGAAGGGAGGGCCGAAGAAGCTACCTTGGGGAACGCCTGTACTGCGCTTGAGTGCGACCGAAGTTTCACCAGCGGATCCGAGTACCGATTGCGTTCGATCCTTGAGGAATGAGTAGAACCAGGAACATTCTGCATCCGAAAATCCATAGTACCTGAGCTTATCGACTAAGAGGTCGATGTTCACCAGGTCGAAAGCTTGAGTGTGGTCGACTGCGACTGCAAACGTGATTTTTCCACTATCTACTCCCTAGCATATCTCGTCAACAATGTGAATAAGAGCAGTGTAGGTGCTATGGTGTTTCCGAAACCCTGATTGTAGGGGATTGAGAATGTCGTTGCTGGATACGAATTCGCACACCTGCTTGAACGCAACCGCCTCACGGTGTTTCAAGGTCGCGCATAAGATGCTGATTGGACGATAGTCTTTTGGTGAAATCGGCTGTCTGCATTTAGGCAGTCGGCGTACGAAGGCATGAAAAAATCCCAGACTGTAGAGGCCGTTGAAAATAACCACTAGGATCGGTAGAATGACGTACAGGGTCTCTTTGAGAAAGGCTAGAGAAATATCATCAGGTCCCCGCGCATTGGAACGCGCTTTGGAAATGACCTCAAGGACGTCCCCTGATTCTATTTGACGGAAGTAGAAGCGTGACCGGGTGCGATTCTGGCGTACGGGCGATAACCAAATGGCGATAGGAATAACTATTTTAGTAGAGTGACGTGAATTGGATTTGAGGCCGATTTCGTTGACGGCTTTACACTTTTGAAGAGAGAGAGAGAGAGCGAGAGAGAGAGACAGAGAGATTAGATTAGATTAGAAACATTTATTTATGCCTTGGTGTATAACCCCGTCTGGCACATTGTAGTGTGTACAGTGATTTGACAATAAGTTGAAATGTAGTAACAGAGTAGGTATAAGTGTAATTGTAACAATAATATAAGAAAATAATATAACATATAATGCAATAACGACGCAGAATAAAGTATAAAGAGCTGTAGAAAGTAACGGTGTATAAAAAAGGTATCGGCGAACGATAACAGTATAAAGTGAGATGACAAGAAGTGACGAAAAACAATGAAGAAGTAAAGTGTTGACGAGAGAGCGGTGACGGAGGCTTTATACGGATGCAGCGCATAGGCAGCTAGGCAGCAGGCGCAGTTTCTCGCGAGAGTCGTTTCTCGCGCATACGCCGCTCCCATTCCTCGACATCCCTCGCGAAGAGGGCGTTGAAGAGCATGGCCTTGAAAGACCAGAGGGCGTGAGGCGCGAAGTCCATGATGCCGAGAGAGTTTAGTAGGTACATGGCTTCAAGAGTAAACGGGCGCTTGTGAGCCTCTGTGCGCGACGTGGGTGGGACAAAGGCCTGCGGCTGACGTTTATCAGATCGCCGTACGGTAAAGTCGACGCACTAGCGTCTACGGAAATGCTCGATTAGGTACGCGGGAGTGTCGTTCGCGACGACCGAGTAGGCTAGCGAGCCGATGAAATACTCACGACGCCTGAGCGCAGACAACCAGCGCAGTCCTAATAGGTGCGGGGTGACGTGAGCCAGCAATGGGAGGCGGCCGACGACAAACCTCACACAGGCTCACAGCGCGATCTCGGTTTTGGCTACGCATGTTCTATTGAGATGGTGATAGACTACACACGCGTAGTCAAAGCGCGGCAGAACGAGGCTCTTGACGAGGGTATTTCTCAGTGATAGCGAGAGCGAGTGACGGTAAAACCTTATAGACCCTACGAGTAACCTAACTCGTATGGCGCTTCCAGTCCAGTGTTGGTGTGATGACTACGCCAAGGTTTTGTATAGTATCATTACCATGCCCAACGCTATGGTTCACAAAAATTTTTATAATTATAAAATTTGTGTGTATGTGTGTGTACGTGTGTGTGTTTGTAAGGATGTGTGATTATTATGCTGATGCATAATTTCGTCATCCCGCGCTATGGTTGCTGTATCAATTTTCTTGAACTTGACCTCTGGTGGCGCCAGTAGTTGGGGTCATATTTGTTGTGATGGCCCATTGCGCGGGTTACACTACTCACGAGGCGTAGCCGAGGATAGGCAGCAGATAGAGAGAGAGACAGGGAGAGAGGAAGAGAGAGAGAGAGAGAGAGAGAGAGAGAGAGAGAGAGAGAGAGAGAGAGAGAGAGAGAGAGAGAGAGAGAGAGAAAGTAATTAGTAGTCTAAAGAACTCAGTAGTCAGATTACCGAACTAATCTTTCGTATCCGTCATTTTGAGCTCTGGTCGACGGACGCATAGTTTTTACGCGACCTATTGGGTTTTAATGCTTTACGATGTCTTCTAATACGTAATAACCAAAAGTAGCCGCGGGCACTCATATAAAAAATGTGTAATTGCGGTGAGCTGCGAGAGTAACTATAGATTTTTTCTACCCCTAAATTTTAAGAATATTTTAATGGGGCAAGTAGTTAAGTTTTACAGTTGGGGCGCTATTAAGCTTTAAAGTACTGTGTACGCGACTAATACTTGATTTTCGTTAAAGTGAGCTCATAGCCGGATATTTTTGAAATATTGAAAAAATTTGTGATAATTAGAGTAATAGTATCCTTAGATACTGCGACGTTGCTAGATGATCACATAACTCGACAGTCGCGTCGCATTCGTAGTTAAAAATTGAACATCAACAAGTTAACGAGAAATAATAATAAGTTGTTTTAAAAATACTGAAGAACGCTATGTACTTAATCACTGAAAACCAAATTATTATAATTCCCATTATAATTTAATAAATAAATTTTTGAGAGACTAATAGTTTAACGCACACGAAGCAGACTAATGAAACAAAGAGTGAGTAGATTTTATGCTTTTCAAGTTTAGAACGTTCACAGAAACGAAAATTCCAAAATTTCCAAATGCAATTTTTTGGTATTATCAGTTAGATTTTGATAAAAAACAAATGTTCAAGGTGAAATAAGCCCTTAACCAAGTTATCGTCTCACAAAATAATGCCAAAAACCGCCCTCATGAAACCATACACCATGAAAAAGATTTATCTTAAAAGTTTATGAGAATACGCCAAATTATATTTTTGGAATCAGTAAAAATCCAGCCGGAACTTTTCGCTCAGGAGATGTAAACGTGGTGCACTAGCTGAAAACGAAAACGAAAGATGAAAAAATCCTATTGTCAAAGTTTACGCATAAACACCAAATTTTATTTTTGGAATCGATCTGCAACGCTGCCAGGATAATGAAAAAAAAAATTGTCAACATAAAAATCTAACGGGAACTTATCGCTGAGGAGGTGCAAATATGGTACACTAGCCCAAAGGACCAAAAGTACACTAAACCGAGGGATCGAAAAATTCTATCTTTAAAGTTTATAAATAAACGCCAAATTTCATTTTTGGAACCGATTCGACATGAAAATCCATCTGGAACTAACCGGTCGAGGGGTGTTAAGGCGGTGTACTAACTGAAGATACAGGATAACGAGAGACCAAAAAATCCTATCCTTAAAGTTTATAAATTTACGCCAGATTTATTTTTAGAATCAATTTATAACGCTGCCAGAAGTAGTTGATAAATTGTGCACGCGAGAATCTAACAAGAACTAATCGCTGAGGGGGTGCAAAGATAATGAACTGACTAAAAGGACCGAAATTAGACTAAAACAAAGGATCATAAAATCCTATCTTTAAAGTTTATGAGCAATGCCAAATTTTATTTTTGGAATTGATTTAAAATGCTGCCAGGAGTACCTGAAAAAATTGTCAACGCAAAAATCCACCGGTAAATTATCGCCCGAGGTGTGAACATGGGGTGCACTGGTCGGAAAGACCGAAACTATAGAGTAAAACGAAGGACAAAAACTCAAAAGAGAGATAGAGAGAGAGAGAGAGAGAGAGAGAGAGAGAGAGAGAGAAATAGGACACTGTGCATATGTCGGTCTGCTTTGCGTTAACTGGTCAGTTTGATGTTGTGTGTTTTAAAACTACTGAAGAATGCTTTGTACTTAATCACCGAAAACAAAATTATTATAATTCCTGTTGTAATTTTGTAAATAGATTTTTGGGAGAATAAGAGTCAAACGCTGACATGAATCAGTGTATGAGTTGATTGGTCATAATAGAGACATACCTAAGAACTTGAAGTCCGCCCAAAAATAGTTAAAGTCGATTATTAAAAAACATTTATCGTCACAGCCTAACTGCCACTTTGTGCTTGAACCTCGTGCGTCTTAGCAATTTAAGCTTAAGACTCCTTCAAATAGACAACTTGCTTCCTATTTCACGTCTGTGTAACTCACTTTTTCCCGCGGATAATTTTTTACAACTCGATATGAAATATTTTATGGACATTTAAAAATGGTAATTACTGAGTTTTCCAAGTCGCCCATTACTCTCATATTCAAGTAATGAGAACGCGCATTTCCTTTAAAGCTTAATTCGATGTCGGCTTACTTTAAAAATATTAAAAATCTTCTTATGTTTTTCGAATCTTCGAATAGTAATGTAAGTGAAAACGATTCCTCGCGTACACTGAGAAAAAAGTTAAGAAAAATTCTAAATGATTTTGGAAAAATTACCATAATTCTAGTAAAGCCACCCCAAATGTAAAAACCCAAAAACTTACCATAATTTGTAGGAAGTTTTACCAGAAATTCTTGTAGTTTTCCCTATAATTATGGTAAAATTTCCTACAAATTATCTTAATTTTTTAAGTTTTACAGCCTATGGTGGCTTTACTAGAATTATGGTAATTTTTCCAAAACCATTTAGAATTTTTCTTAGCTTTTTTCTCAGTGTAGTAGCGTAAACTGCGTAGTCCTTACGATCTCCGTAGAGTTTCTCATCATCCCAGCATAGGTTACTCTAACGAATCAACGATCGCGCTTAAGATATGCTCTAGTGTATCTATCTTTTAGGTCGCAGCTTTTTATGATATTAGAACAAGGCGCAAGTGCGAGGGTGAATAATTTTTACTAAAGGCACGCTCGATAATTGATCACTAAATCTTCTTCGTTCTGTGACATAAAATCATCCCACAGACGTAAGTGCGAACAGACTGTCGAAAGTGTCGAACTTGACATTTGGTTTTTTTAAATATATTTAAATGCGGTAATTGATAAAGTAGCTGCGTATTGTTCGAGTGTGTCCCAGCGCTACTATAGGGAATAATAATTTGTCCTAAATAAATTTTAAAGTTTCCTATATTAATTTCTCCGTGTAGGCGTAAACGCAATTAGATATTTGGAAAAAGCTGCTTCTTTATCACCAAATTCTCCGTGTTTTCTCACAAGATATTAGTATGTGGCAGAGAGTATGAGTAGGCTTTTAGTAAAACCGAGCCGGACCATGCGTATATTTTAGCTATTTAACTAAGGCGTGTAAATAATCACTAAAGTCGACGCTCGCTTATAAAATTAAAAACTATGCAACGTGCGCGCAATTACATTTTCACTAAATCAAGCTCGGACTTTTAAGGTATTTACGTAGGTACTTTTAAGATATTTGAAATAGATAATAACTCATTTCTCTAAGTTTCTGCGTCCTATGACATTAAAACACATCGCGGTCGCGAAGGCAATTAGGTTCTCAAAATATTACGATCCAAGAAATTGTTTTATTTAGCCTTGTTATCAAATTTTTCCACTTTAAAATTACATATTCTATTATTGAAACCATAACTGTTTTATTTTTACCTACTAATTCAGTCATTCAATTTGTTAAACATTTAACGGCGCCCAGCACTAGCTTGCAATTTTGCCGGTATTCTCAACGAAAAATATTGTCACATCTAATCAAGTTCTAAAACGATTCTTAAATGAATTATTTATTATTAGAGACTTAAACTATTGCTTTATCAACTTTCAGTAAATAAATAATTGTGTTCATTGTTCGAAAATGGGTATACCGACTGTTATTAACTTTATCAAGAAACAAGACAAATTACGAAAAAATAAATGTATTGCATTAGTTATTTACAACATCATAATTGCAAAATTACAATAAATTGTTCAGCAATTTAATCGATTTCTTAGCTTCCGGATAAAATTCAAATCTCTTTATTATTTAATAATGGATATACGTACTTTGAAATGAATATTATGTACACCGTCGCAGCAAAAACAATATGTAAAGCTCTGCGTTCCGTTCTTTTCACATTTTTAATTTCTCATATGTAAAGCACAACACTCATTTGTTATTGACAATGAACAAGCTTAGTATAATACACTCTGCAACAAAATTAACGCAACACCTAATTCCGACTAAAAAAGGGCGCAACTTCGAAGATCGATATCTCAGGTAGAATATATCGTAAGGTGATCAATTTTCTTTTAAATTAAAGGTTGAAGTCTCTACTTTACGATGGTGGAACTCAATTTTCGATTTGACCCATCCTCTACATACGTGACCTTGAAATTCAAGGTCATTTTTTAAAGCTCAAAAATCGTAAACTTTCACAGTGCGCCCGCGCGTGGGTGATTTTTTTTCGGTAATGCTGATCATTTCATCTTAAAGTACAACTCTCTCTTTAATTTAAAAAAATTGACCCGCTACGATTTTTTTGACAATTTTGCCGTGTTTTAAAAATTCTATTAAAAAAACGCCTTTTTTTTGTGAAAAATTTGATAATTACGATCCACCCTACGATTGAATCAGCGCTGTAGAATGACTCGACTTCGTAGATCGATATCTCAGGTTCAAAATGTCATATGCACGGGTTCGATTGTTATTTCTTAGTTGATCCTGATCAAATCGAAATGGAAAACTGATATCCGAGCGAAACGAATATTACGGTCGACTTTAGCGTTATCCAATGTGTGCGGGTGTGTGCGTGTGTATGGGTGTGTGTGGGTGTGTGCGTGTGCGTGTGCGTGTGCGTGTGGGTGTGCGTGTGGGTGTGCGATTACTAATAATTGTTCAGAAAGCCCTTAATATCTTGTGCTGCCACCTCGGCGTCGAATAACCTCTGCTAATCTTGCAAGCATATTAATGCATGCTCTTGTCATGTCTTGAGGTATCTCGTGCCATATCTCATTTAGAGCTAGCCCCAGTTCCTCCAGATTCCTTGGCTGTCTCTGCCTACTGCGCAATCGTCTACCCATCATGTCCTATACATGTTCAATTGGATTAAGATTCGGACTAGTCGATGGATGCGGCAGTATCTCTAACAAGGAAAGTACACTTGGTGTCCGCCTCCGATTTTCATGAAACTTCGCATATGAGTAGAGTGTCAAAAAATAT
>JAYJLV010082495.1:0-14114 GCA_036873485.1 Torymus texanus | reverse complement strand
ACACTATACAGATCACAAATGAAACTTTTTGTTTTGGGTGGTATTTATATACTTTATCTTGATTTTTATCAGGAGGCTCTCCGGGAGGCAGACCCCCTCCCGACGCCATCTTACGATCGAATGATGAATCGCAAATTTTTAATGCTACGGCTAAATCACGGCAAAAATATTATCTTATCTTCTTACATAATTAAGGAGCTTCTTTCAGATTCACTAGTGACATCACATATGAAGTCACAGCGTTTTCCGGAAAATACACTTAAGAAGATGTGGTTACCGACATAATATTAGAATGTCTATATGTTTTGACAATTCGAACAAAACTTATCAGAAGCATTACAATTGTGCCCCTTCATCGCAGCGTTTTGGAGTGTGTCCTGCTATCTTCACTGGGAGTTAGCAGGACATTCGTCTTTAAAAATAAAAAAATTTTTTTTTGGCTTTTTAAAGCACACTATTTTATCACGGCAAAAAGCGGCAAATTCCTGTGTAGGTCCCATTACAAATGAACATCATTAAGACATAATTTGGTAGTATGTCCTGCTATCTTCATCGGAAGTTAGCAGAACTCCGCCGTTAAAAATCAATAAAAGTTTTTTCGACTTTTTGGAGCATACCGTTGTATCACGGCAAAAAAGCGGCAAATTCCTGTGCAGGTCCCATTACGAATGAACATCTTTGTTAATGGAAACGGGTCAATCGGAATAACGAAATCGACTTGAATTTAGAGTAAAGGTTTAGAGATTTATTCTAGGTAACGCAACTTGTACAGCGAGCGATGTGCTCAGCTCGCACGCCCGACAGAGAATGACGATAGGTACTTTATCTGCGTAGGATCGCGGTAGTGGCGCCGCTAGACGTCGGAGGTCAGAGGTCGGATCGCATAGACTATGGGGTTCCTTTAACACTTCCCCTCTAAACGACTTCGAACTGACGATTTTGAAGAAGGGTCCATAATCTCTGACAAGTTTATACAGTTCTCGTGCTTTGGCCTTGTGAGAGCCTTGATAAGGAAATCAGCTGGCATTTCCTGCGATGCCACATGACTCAGACGCACTCGACCGGACTCCACGGTCTCACGGATGAAGTGATGCTTGATGTCGATGTGTTTGGTTCGGTTGTGAAAAACCGGATTCATGGCCAATTTCTGTGATCCGATATTATCGTTGTATATCGTTGTAATCTTGACGTTATCATTCCCAAGTTCCGGCAAAAAACGCTGAAGATAAATAGCTTCCTTTGCAGATTCGCTTAGGGCTATGTATTCGGCCTCGTTACTAGACAGTGCTACGGTGGACTGCTTCCTTGAGTCCCAAGTGACGGCTCCACCGCTCACCATGTATCCGGTAAATGAGCGCCTATCGTCTAAAGAGGTTCTCCAGTCTGCGTCGACGTAACCCACTAATGGAGTGCTCTCCCTCTTATAGAGAATCCCCAATTCGGAGGTATACTTTAAGTAATGCAGTACCCTCTTCGCAGCTTTCCAGTGGGTGATGTTGAAGCAGTCATTGTAGTGGCTAAGAAGACTAGCGGCGTGCGATACATCTGGACGCGTTGCCATGGCAATTGTCTGTGCACAGAGAGGTAAAATAGGCTGCCCACTAACTCTCGATAAGGAGGTTTTTCGACGTCTGACTTAGCCCAGGGTTCCCTCTTAATCAATTTCGTTCCGACGTCCAATGGAGTGCAAATCGGGTTACCGTCTTGCATTCGGAATTGGCGAAGAAGCTCATCGATGTATGTCTTCTGACTAATATGTATCCCGACGCTGATCCTCGTGAAGTCCATTACTAGGCCACGTTTGAGTGATCCGAGGTCCTTAAGGTTGAAACACTTTCCGAGTTCGCTTCCAAAACGAGCGATCTCGTCGGCGTCCTCACACATGATAAAGATGTCGTCGACGTAGATCACGATAATCATAATAGTACCGTGTTTGCGCGTTGTGTATACGCATGGATCACCTTTCGATGGCACGGCACCCAGAGCTCGTAGATCCCCGTCGAGACGCTTGTACCAAGTACGGCCTGCCTGCTTTAGTCCATAAAGGGCTTTGTTCATGCGACACATCCTGTCGCCGCATCTTAGGTCGCTTAACATGCCTTTAGCCTTCTTCGACAAACCTTTTCTTGGACCGTGAGCTACGTGCTCCAGAGCCTCGATCGTCCACTTTGGTACCTCCATATCTACTTCTTTCTGAAGGGTGCCGTTGAGGCAGCGAGTGCAATGGTTGAGCGTATCGAACTCAAGCGGGCCACGGGGGTAAAGATTTCGTGAAAAGCTCTCCCTTGGTATTGCGAATATCCTTTAGTTACTATTATGGCTTTCCGCTTTTCTAAGGCTCTGTTCGCTCCGTATTTGTTACGCAGAACGAATCTGCTGCCGATTACTTCCTTTGACTTTGGTCTGTCGACTAAGGTCCATGTATCGTTCTCGATTGTCGAGCACATTTTATCGCCCATGGCGGCTACACTGTTAGAAAACTTCGATGTATATAGATATATGTTGTTTACATTTACCGTCGTCAAATGTACACATAGTATATCTATATATATGGAAGTTTTCTAACAGTGTAGCCATTGACAAAAGTCGGGACCGTTCATAGCGTTAGTAACTGGTACCTCACTTAGCAACGCCAAATCCTCGACATCTTGAGCCGCCTTGATGTTGGGCTGAGCGCTCGCACATTCTTCGGGAACGAAACCTCGAAAATCCTCTTCATCGGGATCCAAGTTTGTCTCGTAGGCGATTTCAAGGTCAACGTCGTTCGCAGTTCTCTCCTGCACTTTGTTCGAGCTTCGATCTCGACAACATTCGGACGGATCCTTCCGCAGCTGCTTCTTGGATCCTTTTGGTCTACCTCGTGCTCTCTTCACCACTTATTCGGCGTGTAGCTGGTCCTGATTCACAGGGGCTTCGGCGTCCTCTCTGCGTGACTCTTCTTCGGCGTGGTCTTCATCTTCCTGCGAACCTTGCTCGTCGAGTTGGGGTATTGACCCGTGAGTTTGATCGGTCTCGGCTTTAGTCACCGGCTCCTCACAGCGCGAGATGTTATCCTCGGTTAGCCAGATATATTTCTGTGGAGCAAAATCATCGAACTTAGAACACGTCATATGAGAACCTTGAAGAAACTTTACGTCGCGCGATACTTCTATCTTTTTTTCGTCGGGCAACCAAATTCTAAGCCTTAGATTCCTCACTGTACCCGATGAAGATACCCCTCTTGGACCTTGGTTCTAGTTTACTTTTGTTCAGGGACCTGTACAGTACGTAGACTTCTCCGAAATGCTGAATGTAGGTTATGTTGGGTGGGTTTCCAAGCCATATCTCGTGCAGTGATTTTCCATTCAACTTGCTTGCAGGTGACCTATTGAGGATGTGGTTTGCGGTGTTGATAACTTCCGCCCAAAAACCCGCTGTTAGGCCTGACTGTATGAGTAGGCATCGTGCCACATTCATTAGGGTTCTGTTCCGCCTCTCGGCGACTCCATTCTGCTCGGGATTATACGGTGCGGTAAGGCGTCTCGATATGCCGTTTCTCTGAAGAATGCTATCAAATTCTTTATTAACGTATTCGCGGCCGTTGGCCGACTGTGAATACTTAATCATTTTTCCGCGTTGCGTGTAAACGAGCGCTCTGAACTTTTCGAATTCGGCAGAGACCTGATCTTTACGCTCAATGAACCTTAGCTCGCACCATCCCGATGAGTCGTCAATAAATGTGACGAAATATAATTTTCTCCCGAGAAAAGCAACGCGCATTAGCCCGCACACGTCGGAGTGTACGATATGGCCCGGAGCTGTCGCCCTCTCTGAAAACTTTGGGAATGGGGCGCGACCCATTTTCCCCTGAATGCAAATGCGGCACTCAAAATCCTCTTCTACATCTACGTTGATTCCTCTCACGGATCCTGCTTTGATAGCTTGACGGAGCGATCGTACGTTGAGATGTCCCATGCGGACGTGCCAATCTTGCAGAGAATTTTTCTTCAAATTCACATTGGCAACCTTACACGATTCGCGCATATCGGTGTCTTTGGCGCTGCCTGCGCCACGAATGTAATACAATCCGCCATCGCGCTCGGCGGTAAGTAGTACCTTGCTGTCGCTTCTCACGACTTCTGCTCTCTCGCGGCCAAATATCACATTATGCCCTCGGTCGGTAATCTTACTGACTGAGGCGAGATTCACACGCAAGCCCGGAACGTACAGGGCCTCTTCAAAATCTATTTTTATTTTGATGCCGTCCGAGTACGTTGTGGTTGACGCTACGCCTTTGCCTTCTATTTCTGCGCATGCATCGTTTCTGAGATTTAATTTCTCGTGTCCGCTTGTGGACTCGAGCTCTGAGAACATCTCAGCGTCTCCGCCCATGTGGGACGAACAACCACTGTCTATGCACCATTTTCGACAAAAATCGCTCTCGGCGATCAGGTGCCCTATGCTTGGCATACACATCAATGCCATTTGCAAGCTTCCGCCTTTATGCGCGTTTCTGGGTTGTTCTCCCTCCTTCCTCGTCTTTTGACAGTTCTTCGCTCTGTGCCCGATCTCTCCGCACTTATAGCATTTCATCTTTGCATCCCTTCTTGCGAATTCGGACATCTTTGTAGGTTTTCCGGATTTTCCTTTGTATTTGGCTGAGTATATTGCATTCTGTGTTCGAACTTTACTTTCCTTACGTGCGTCAAATTCTTCCTCAACTTTTATTTGGAGTGTCTCGAGTGTAGGGAGTTCGTCGCGTGACGACATTGCACAGCGGAAGTTCTCAAAGGTCTCAGATAGACTTCGTAGAAGCATGACGCACAATAAATCTTGGTTGATTTCGACGCCGAGCTCTTTTAACTTATCCACAGTATCCATGAAATGCCGCGCGTGTTCGCGCGCTTTCTCTCCGCTTTGCATCTTGATCGACATGAGATGATTCAAGAGCGCTGCTTTGCGTGCCAGGCCTTTCGACTGATAGATGCTTTCGAGTTTTTTCCAAATTTCCTTGGAGGTCTGGCAATCTTTTATTACTTGTTTGATTTCTGCCGGGCTGATCGCGAGTATGATGTCAGACTGGGATTTCAGGTCTCCCGCGCATCATTCGTCATGTGTTTTTTGAGCTGCTGCATTGGACTCTGTCGTGATCTCGGGTATCACGAGTGTTCCGTTGACGTAGTTCCATGCGTCGTTTTTTATTAGTACGGCTCGCATTTTCAATTTCCACGTATCATAGTTCTCACTGTTGAGCACTTCGAACTTTATCCCATTCGTATGAATTGTCTCGTATAACTTGGAACCAAGCACAAAATGGCGGCGGTTACAAAGACTCCGACTTTGTCTCTTACCACGCACCTCTCCTGATTCCCTGATCGCGCCCTGCCCCGCACCCTGGGCCCACAACCTGTTAATGGGAACGGCTTAATCGGAATAACGATAGCGACTTGAATTTAGAGTAAACGTTTAGAGATTTATTCAAGGTAACGCCACTTGTATAGCGAGCCATGCTCTCAGCTCGCGCGCCCGACAGAGAACGACGGTGTGTACTTTATCTGCGTAGGATCGCGGTAATGGCGCCGCTAGACGGTGGAGGTCACAGGTCGGATCGCATAGACTATGGGGTTCCTTTAACAATATTTAAGACATATTTTGGTAGTATGTCCTGCTATCTTCATCGGAAGTTAGCAGAACATAGCCGTTAAGAATCAATAAAAATTTTTGCGACTTATTGGAGCATACCGTTTTATCACTGCAAAAAAGCGGAAAATTCCTGTGCAGGTCCCGTTACGATTGAGCACTGTTAAGGCATCTATTGGGAGTGTGTCCTGCTATCTTCATTGGAAGTTTGCAGAACATCGCCGCAAAAAAAAAAAAAAAAAAATTTTTTTCGACATTTTGAAGCATACCGTTGTATCACAGCAAAAAATCGGCACATTCCTGTGTAGGTACCGTTACGACTGTGCACTGTTAAGGCATGTATTGGGAGTGTGTTCTGCTATCATCATTGGAAATTAGCAGGACATCACCGTACAAAATATAAAGAAATTTCTTTCGACATTTTGAAGCATACCGTTGTATCACAACAAAAAGCGGCAAATTCCTGTGCAGGTCCCGTTACGATTGAGCACCGTTAAGGCATGTTTTCAGAGTGTGTCCTGCTATCTTCATCGGAAGTTATCGGGACACTCGGTTTTTTTACAAAAAAAAGCCGCGGCAAATTTTTGAGCGTCACGGATAATTTCCGGATAATTTACGGCAAATTATCCAATGGTTCATTTAGCCCTTGATGCAATGTGTCATGCCAACTTCAGAGACGTAGTGACGTAGGTCTCGGAGCCGTCTTACTACAGGAGGTAGAGGGGCAAGAACGCGTCATCGAGTTCGCCAGTCGGGTGATGGCCCCGGCTGAGCGAAATTACAGCGTTACCGATCGTGAGTACCTGGCGGTCGTATGGGCTATTCAGAAATTCCGCCCGTACATTGAGGGGTACAAATTTAAGGTTGTGACAGACCATAATAGTGTAAAATGGCTCTGTCAAATGAAGAACCTCACGAGCCGCCTAGCACGTTGGGCGTTGGAGTTGCAAGGACACCGGTTCACTATCGAACACCGGAAAGGCGCCTTGAACTACGTCGCCGATGCTCTCTCCCGCATGTATGAGGAAGAAAGCGAAGAGAGCATAGGAGTAGCGGCGATATCCTGGTCAACGGATACCGAGGATGCGTAGTATCGAGAGTGGTGCGCCAAGGTGAGAGAACAACCCAACGAGTACCCAACGTACAAGCTAGTTGCGGGCAATCTCTATCGGTACCGCCCTAACCCGGACATTGACTCGATCCTCGGCGACGATGAGGATCCCTGGAAGCTAGTCCACAATGGAGCCCGAAGCACTGGATGATCCGGAGGTCCTGCCCCCTGAGGAGCCACCAAATCGGGAACTCCTCGACACCCCCTCGAGCGGCGCCCATACCACCGGCGCAACCGCGGGGACACGGGGGACCCCGAAAATGTCCTAGCGGGATGCCCGATCCTGCCCTCCGCAGCGGCGATTAGCGACGCCACCTGCTCCTGAATCCGTCTCCCCGTCTCATCCACCCTGTGTTTTCTTTTGTTTCAGGTGTTAGAGGTCCGGGTGGAGCAGCTGGAGGAGGCCCTCGCAGCGCTGCTGACCCTCCAACTCAGCGACGGGGTGGAGGGCGTCACTCTCGCAGCGCTCCACCTAATCGGAGCTCGACGCCGAGCGCGAGAAGAGGAGCTGGAAGCGCAGCGACAGCGGCCCACGGTGGATGAGGCGGAACACGCGGGGGGTGACGACGCCCAGTGGCCCCGGGATTTCCGTCACCTCCGCGTGAGACGTGCAGGCCTCGCCCCGGCCGGGCCGAATCCCGATGGGCTGGCCCCGCCCACCTACCCGCAGCGTGGCCACCCAGACGGAAGAGATCACCGTCGGGCCCACGTTGTCCTGGCTGGAGATGGAAGCGGCCCTGGGGCGGCTCCGCGGCCAAGAGAGAAGCTGCCAACAGACGAGGGCGGAGGTGTTCTCCGCCTTCCATGATTGGGTGGCCCATCACCCCGACACCCCCGAGGCCGCCGCCGGCTGGCAGCGATTCGTGGCCAACAAGGAGGAGAAGTTGGCCCACATCGCGGCCTGGCGCGCGGAGTGTCGAGAGCTCTGGGAGCGCCAGCACCGGGCGTAAGAGGAGGACTGTCGCCGGCGAGAGGAGGCGGAGAAGGAGCGAGCCTGCGTACAGTTGGAGGCAGTTCGGGCCCTGCGCATGGAGGAAGAAAACGCATACAACGCGGGGCGGGCCCGCCTGGAGGCGGCCAAAAACCGTGAGTGGGAGCTCGTCGGCGCGCTGGGTCCCGAGCTGAGGCCCGACGAGGTACCCCCGGGCCGGTGGCGGTTCTGCCCGGTCTGCGGGAGGACCGGCGTTAAGGAGCCACTCCGGTGCCCAGACCGGGACTCCCACCCACCTCGACGGACCCAACCCGAGCCGTAATGGCTGCGCTTGTTTTTTTTTTTTGTTGTTGCTTGGTGGTGATGCCAACCGAGCCGGGGGCGAGCCCGGCTTACCTTGCCAAATAAAACTTATATTATACTTTTCTTACTAAATCAAAACATGTTCTTTTTTCTTTCTTGCGTTCCCTTCCTTCGGCCCCCTTCCTTCCTCGATCAAATGTACGGGGTACGTCGAATTTGGGTGGGGGGTGTGACGGTGGCCGATATAAGGTCCACTCGAGTACCGGGGTTGCGCTGAATTACTTAAATTACGCGCGCGTTATCCGTCGCTTGGTGAGAGTTGCGCACGCGACAATCAGCATGACTAGCCCGGTGATGAGAGAGCAGGCCGTGACGTCACGAGGGAGCACGAGCCATCTTGATCACCGCCGCCGTGGAGTCAAGTTGTGTGCGAGTCCGTGTGTGTGCGATAGAGCTTTTGCTAGTGTGAATACGCGTGTTCGAGTTGTGCGCCTCCACCACGACGTACAGCAACACACCAGAGCCGCCACTCACCGCGCGAGCCGGACTGCACCGCAGCTCCTTAGCGAAGACATAGAGAGAGAGAGAGAGAGAGAGAGAGAACGACCGACACCTGTTCGCGTGCGATGACCGGCCGGCCCCGAGTAAGTCTGATGCTGAAATAAAAAATAATATTACAGATGTTAAGGTACCAGCGGCTTTATAGATATAAACGGTAGATTTATAATTCACGGATACAATATTAATGAATGCAACATTCATTCAATGTATTCTTCATCATTCTGTAAGTGTTCACTTAATAACCTAGTAAATCTTCAATAAAGTAGTGAATTAATAAGTGTGAATTATAAATCTACCGTTTACATTTATAAAGCCGCTGGCACCTTAACATCTGTAATATTATTTTTTATTTCAGCACGAGCCCTTTTTGAATAAAATTCAACGTTAATTTAATTCAGCATTAATTTTTTATTTGAAATATATAATATATATATTTAATATAAGTTCCAAAAAAGCCTCAAACTTCCTTTTAAATACATAGATATAAACGCAATAATTGGTGCTTTTGAAGAGATATCAAGCATAAATTGAAGAGATTTTGGCAATTTGAGGAGACTCTTCAAACTTCCAAAGCAAGAATTGTGACTTTTGAGGAGAAATCTCAACCCCTTTTCCCAGAGTCGGTAACCCCAGGGTCCATTATTTCTTTAGTCACGTGTTATAACTCTGAGCTATAGGTACTAAGCTCCTCAAAAGTACCGATATACATAAATATATATGATTATGAATTTTATATAGATATATACCATTATAATAAATATTATATAATAACAATATATTTATATGTGTATATTCAATGTATGCCTGTATAGTACGTCTGTGTTACAATATGTATACATATTTATTTACCGGTCAAGCATGGACCATTTTTCTCAAACATTACGTATCCGTAACTTGTTTTTTTGGGCATCCAGGCCCCTAGTTCATAGGACAGTTTTTGTTTATAAAGTCTTGAACTATCAGGTTATCAAACTTTTAAGCTATTTCACCTCATTCACTTTTCCAATGTTAATGGTGCGGGATCCTTTAATTTAAAAATAAATAATTTAATTATTCGAACATACACACAAATTACGTCATTTTAGTTATATTTAAAATAACGTTTTGTGAGTAAAACGAATAATATAGGAGCGAGCTAGAATAAAGAATAACCATAGTTGAACGGGCTGTAATAGAAAGCACAGTAGTAGAAAGGGCTGCAATGGAAAGTACCGCAGAGGAAATAAGCTGTTAAGCACGGGTGTGATGTGTGCTCTCAACCAATATTATTTTTTTTAAATTCATAAGTAACATAAAATTAGTAACATTAATATTATTAACATTTATATATTAGTTTATTAATTATGTCATTTACAGTAGACAGTTTATAACCATCTTTTATAGTTACTAAAATAAGCGCATGAGCTAAACCTCGTTTCTGAAATTCTACTACGTGTACCTGAGCTGAAACTTCGCCGAAAAAATTTTTGTTTTGTTATTAACGACATTAAATATTCTTTTTTAAATAAAAAACACGCGCAGAAATATCAGGGCGATCAGAAGCCTATTGACACGTCGTTGTTATAAACAGATCAGGTTTTCCTTTCGTACGAACTATAGCCATAGCATCTTGATAATTTTGCATCATATATCTAGGAGAACCAACAAAAGTTGATGGCAGTATAACCATTTTACCAACTTGGCAATTATTATCATTTGCAGTATTATTTAAATGATGAACTAATCCCTGGTACGATTCAACACGGAATTGTTTTTAATTACGCCGAATATATTCAACACAATCCACGTTGAAGCTCGATTTCGTGCTTCATCATTATATATGATTTGGCAAATACATTATATTGTCTTATCATTACTCGATTATACATTATTTCTCTGTCAGTTCCAACATTTTCCACAAGTCTATAATCTATAGCTTCTTGCAGATCTACAATAAAAAGCTAACCATATTTAGGTTCATCATTTTCCGGTGGATATAAAGCCTCATTTATTTGATAATAAATTTGAGCTTGTATTTTAAAACAATACGGAGCTCTGCCTATTGTAGACATATTAACCACATTAGCATTAAAGGATGCAAACGAAAATGAACTATTATAATTCCGAAAACGTTCAAAAAATTCTTTACTTTTTTGATAATTACTTTCAAATAATAAGCGTAAATTATCTGGAAAATCTGGGATAGCTTCCAATTTGACAGACCCATGACCGCAACAATCATAAAATGAATTACCCTTGTTGAATACTTTCTCTGCAGTGAAATGTTTCGCGTTACAATGAATACATAAAAAATCTATCTCACTTAAATAGTGTTCATTAACATTATTATTTTGATCCAGTAAGCTTTAATTTTCTGCATTTCGTTTAGATCTACGATTTTAAAATTCTCTTTCCTCATCATTATTCTCCCTATTACAATATCTTTTCTTACATTGTCTACTTCTTTAAATTGAATTTATGTTAGTGAAATGAGGTTCCGGTATATTTGAATTATCATTAACATATGCAGACGTTCCCTGTATCGATTATTTTGTTCCGCTGTCAAAATGAATTGCCTCTCTTGAAATAATCTTTCCTCCTCAGAAGTACGTCTATTTGTAGGTCGACCACGACCACGATTTTGATTACGTTCTCTATATCGGCTATTTCTTTCAATTGCTAAAATAAATAATGTATTGTTAAAATCGATTAAATAAACTGTACAATGATGATTTTTAATTCTAATATTAACAAAAATAATGAAATAACATAATAGACTTTAATTTAATTTAACTATGTTATATTTATTATAATTACTTTAATAACAATAAAAAACCATATCTACTATATTATTTCTTTAAAAACAAAATTTTTAACTTTATCATCAACTCGATTTGAACCTAGAAATAATTTTAATCCATTCCAAGTACGTGTCTTTATTCCGAATCGTTACATATGCTTCAGGAATACCACCATCAGTTGTTGTACTAAACACAGCAGCAACTTCGTTTATCCTTTGCGAATTATACCTATTACGATCGTATCCAGGTTTTAAACTAAACAATAATTGTACTTCCGGTTCAATATCATTATCAAATAATTCACGTTGATGGTTAATTTCTTCTTTCATCATTTCATATGATTTTGCAAATATATTATCGACGTCCCCAACGAAAACTAGCACATTTCAAACGATTCCGACGAAAACTAGCACGTTTCAAATTTCGCGTCGAAACTAACACATTTCGAATTTCTGCGTGGAAGATAAACACAACTCACGATTATGCATCGAAAACTAACACATTTGGAATTTCTGCGTGGAAAACTAGCTTAACTGGCGATTACGTGTAGAAAACTAACATATTTCGTAATCTCCGCGTGAAAGAAAAAAATTATTTTAATGAGAAGTTTATTTTTTAACAACATATGGTTGTCTTTATTTATGCTTTCATTCAGTAAGAACACCGAATAATCCCAAATGCAGAACAGAGAAAGAGTCTACCTACCAATATATAGCGTAGACCGTTTCTTCTTATTTTGTAGCTTCTTTGTTTGCTACATTTCTTAAGTTAAGCTTATTCTTTTATAATCAAGTGACATGGATTCTAACAGAAAAAATAAGTATTAAATAAACTTTCTGGAAAATTAATGGAGGTATACATAGTCTATATAATACATCGCCGCGCGATAAATAAAACCCCATTGTGTAACAACTAATTGAAATGTATTAGTTTTCAACGCGAGATCTGAATTTTGCTATTTTTCGGCTCAAATTCATGAATTGTGTTAGTTTTCAACGCGGGATCTGAGTTGTGCTACTGTTCCCCGCAAATTCGTGAATTATGTTAGTTTTCGACGCAGGACTCGAATTGTGCTACTGTTCGTCGCAAATTCGTGAATCGTGTTAGTTTTCGTAGCAAAATGAATTGTGCTAGTTTTCGTTGGGGACGTCGTTATATTCTCTCAACATTTGTTTTAAATTATCCATAATTTCTCTATCAGTTCCTAAATTACTTGCGATCCTGTAATCAACAGCCTCCTGAGAATCAACAATAAATAGTTGTCCATATTGAGGATTTTCATTTTCCGATGGATATAAAGCCTCATTTATTTGGTAATAAACTTGTCCTTGTATCTTAAAACAATACGGAGCTCTTCCTATTGTAGGAAAATTAACTAAATTTGCATTAAAAGATGCAAATGAAAACGTTCTATTGTAATTCCGAATACGTTCGAAAAATGCCCCACTTCTTACATGGTGATTTTCAAATAATAAACGTAATTCAACTGGAAACTCTCGAATGGATTCTAATTCAACTGATCCATGCCCACAACAATCATTAAATGAATTATATTTATTTGCAACCTTTTCAGCTACAAAATGTTTGGCATTACAATGTTTACATAAAACATTCATTTCCTCTAAATAATGTTCATTTACATTGTCGTTTTGTAAAATATTTCTATTTCGTTCGAATAATCTTTGATTACTAATATTTCATTCACTTCGTTTATACCTTCTGTTTCTCTCAGATTTTAAGTACGTCGTCTTTCTGCACTAATCGATCTCCCTCCTGATGTTGGCCGTGCACGTGATCTACTTCTGGGATTTAATGAATTCGATTCATTTCTGATAAATTCGAACGAATTTTGATAATGAGAAATATTCACATTTGCAACAGATTGTGAATTCACATTGCGATTAGTACGAATACGCTCCCTATACCTTCTGTTTCTCTCAGCTTTTTGAGTACGCTATATTTCTGCACTAATCGATCTCTCTCCTACTGTTGGCCTTACACGTGATCTACTTCTACGATTTGATGAATTCGATTCATTTCCAATAAATTCGGACGAATATTGAGAATTGGAATGTTCCATCTTTTACTTCTTTAAACAATCGATTCTGTTTTTCAAAACCTTTTCGTTTTTACTATATTATACATTAATGAGAAGATGCAGTGAAAAGATTGAAGAAGAACTTTCAATCCAAAATAAATAGAGGTTAATTTTTAACAACATATTTTTAACATAGCAATTAACGAAAAATATTAAAGATTGACGGTTAATGGTAGTAAATTAAACAATAATCATATAATGAGTATAACAATATGATTTATATTTGGTAATGGTAATAAAACTTAATGTATTTCAACAATAATAATAATTTTAAACAATAATAGAAGTATGGATATTTAATAACAGTGATAAACGCTTAAACGTAATTATACATATATAGGTTTGTTATTGAAGTTAAATATGACAATTATAGAATTTATTTTTTCTATATTCCTAATTCCAAATTTCATATTTCATAATAAGTAATTCATAATAAATTCTCAATGTTCGTGGTAAGTCTTCAGTGTTAGCAGTAAGTTATCAATGTTAATAGTAATTTTTTAATGTTTCATGGTAAGTTCTCGAATGTCGTATAGGCCAATCAATAGATCATCAGAAGCCTGAATGCTTTTTGGGTCATTCGATTTTAATTTTCAAAATCGATTTTAAAAGTTTAAGATTCATACTACAAAACGTATATCTTGGTTTTGCGTTTAAATACTGCGAAATGTGTTTAAATCAGTCACAAACATGACGCGAAACTGCTGCGCG
>JAYJLV010082464.1:0-14120 GCA_036873485.1 Torymus texanus | reverse complement strand
TTCCCGGAATAACCAGATAAGTCCATACTTTTGTTGAGTTCTTACTTGTTTTGAACGCATCAGAAAATGTATAATCTTTTAAAACCAGCGTGTAAATATGTGTTTTGAATGTGTCAATTGACTATGTCAATACAACCATCTAGCGATATTTTCATTTCCAAAAAAAAAAACTCATCGTCTCTAAAACTGAATAACCCTCATACGAAAATCTCGACATAATCCCGAATCGACACTATATACACTGCAGCACTATCAAAAACAATACGTCACACGCGGTCGTAGACGCAACCTCTCCCACCCTCCCTCCCTCTCTCTCTCTCTATCTCTCTCTCTCTTTCTAGTGCAATAAAAAACCACGCTCTCGCGTATATAGGAACAAATGAAGACCCAACACGCGGCGAAGTAGTGACGGTAGTAGAGGGAGATGGCGAACGGACGACGAGAAATCCAAAATAAATCGGTGCGCGCATGGCTCATGCAGCTGTTGCGTCGTCCGCTGTGTGTCCACCGACACGCGGCGATGGACTCCCCTTTGCTTCGCACTCGGATAGGGATTTTAATTAGGAATTTTCCCGCGCCCACATGCACACTTGCTTTTCACAGATAGTGTATTTTTGTCGATGCGTCGTTCTGAGAGACGACAGAGCGCGTAATTAGAACTTGGTGTGTATGGATTTTGGTAAAGGGGAATTAAGATTCCTTAGATCTGTGGATGAACACTGGTAATTGCGTGGTTACGTGTTCGTGAGGTGAGTGGAGTGGTAATTTAAATAAAATCGCTTACTCTCTGTTAAACTATTTTTAGATTTTAAAGATCTCTTTCGATTCCCTATCACACGAACCTATAGAACCACACGTAGACAAATTCCTAATTGTCTCGGCGACCCCATTAAAGGGCAACAGCCCGGAAAATCCTCCCTCTCTTTCTCTCCACACACAAACAGTCACACATCGATGTCAGCCTGCTTGTCTGCCTTACCCCTTGAAAAGGAAAAATATAATAAAATCAGAAATTCAGATTTCTTCTTCGCGAGCGCGTGCGCGAGTATAGGGAGAGAGGGTCAGCTTCCGGGGGACACTCATGCTCGTGGCAGCCGTTGTTTTGCACGCCTGCCGCCCCGTCGCGAAGGTATACATATTTCTCGCGTTTCCTTGCGAGAGGAGAGGAAGGAAGAGAGAGAGAGGGAGAACGAGGACGCGACGGTTTTTGGAGGGAGGTAGGAGGGAAACGAAGGGTCGAAGAACGATGGGGAGTTGTTTTTCGCCTGAGGGATTTTACAATGAATGGTTTATGGTGCACGCTGTGAGGTTGAATTTTGGTCACGGAATAGTGTATTAGGTTTAGGAATATATTAAAATGTATTAATTAAATATTATGTATATTAATGTTCTCAAAAAAAGGTGGAAGTATGAAAAATTGGATTTCTGGTAAATTTATTTTCGCAAGGTCTAAATTTTATACGCTTCCTATTAAATAATTGATTCTGCACTTGCGAATGTTGACATTATTAAATTAGCACTTATATTCACGTATAATTCAAATCCACGATATTTTCGCAATCTTTATTAATTATTACCCTACGAAATAATCTAGAACATTATAATTCACGTCATTCATATCCAACAGATCCAAAAATACTCTCCTCTCACTCTTCTATTCCTATTCCCCAACATTTTCCAACCACCTTTTAAAACCTCAACCCAACATCCAACTATACACATACACGATAAAAACATCTATTGGGTATAATGACTAAAAGTATTTCGAAATCGAACCGACGTTATTCAAACGTTCCTCCCCCATTCTTTATCGTTGCTCACTCTCACTCTTCCTTATTTCCATTTCCTCCTCCCGTCGCGTCGCAGCTTCTCTATTTCTTTACCCGCGCGTGCAACGTATAGTTCGACGACGCGTCACGTCGTCTCTCCCTCCACTCGTTTTTTCGTCCTTCCCTCACATATCTACACGTATGTGTGGCTATTTTCAAACGCGGGAAATAAAGCGCAGCGCTGCATTTTTAGCCTAACGACGCGCGATGCTCATGCGCGCGGTCAGCTCATTTTCATCGTCAGTGGTTTATGTCTTGTGTCTAGAGAAAGAGAATCATGTTGACGATGTTTCTTGTTTTTTTTTAGAATGGCTGAGAGGTTTTCTGGTTTGGTTTGGTGGAGATTATGGATAGATATTTTATTTATTAATGGCGATGCTTGCAAAAATATATTTATATAAAATATCAATCGTTTATAAATTTTTCTGATTTAAAGATGCCAAATTGAATATCTTAGAAAAAAATATACATATAGTAAGGTAAAGTGTAATTTAAAACAGAAAATGTTTCCGTTACAACCAACGAAGCAGTCTTAAAGATTTTTACATCCCATTGAGTTTTACGAGTGAAGGGTCGAAAGAAACTTTACGTACACTGACCTAAATAATTACAGACATTATCGAAGTTACTTAAAAGATAAATACAAGTTTCTTCTTACAAAAAGTGTCATTAAAACTTACAATGAATACCAATAGATCAATACTGCTTCATTAGGTACATATACTGAATAGGATAAGACATTAAATATTATTAATGGTTACTAAGAAACCAAAGAACTCCACACTCACTTTAAATAAGCACTCGCTATTAATAATAATAAATTCAACGTCATCGTTTAACCGTAACCCCTACCCCTACTAGTAATTCCACACACTCGCACTATACCGGCCATCGTAATTTTGCAGTACATCCCTTATTGTTTCAGCGCAACTATACAAACACATTTCGAGGGGCGTGCAGCTCTGCATCAACCTGTTCGCCGTCGCCGGGCTTTTTTATTGCTCCTCCTCGGCAGCGGCAGCGAAGGAAAACAAAATAGAGAAAACGACGGATGGTACGGATAGAGAGTGCATAGAACGGATTTTTACGGTGCTGGAATTTCGGTCTCCAGTGCGAAGTGGGTCATGGGATTGAAGTAGTGGAAATCGAGTTACGGTCGCATTTTGGACATCGAAGAACTCGAAGTGCTGAGGAAGCGTTTTTCGATTTTATTGAAGATGGTTAGTATCTTTGTGATTTTTTAATTTATTTTGTTGTGCGTGTACGACGTTTAATATTAATGTTATGAAATTGCATTTGATTATCGGTTATTTTACTATTTTACACTTATGTAGCTTTGAAAAATTAAATATTCAAATAGACTTCGGAGTATGAAAGGTGGTCTTGATTCAATCAATCCAGTGTCGTCCTTATTGAAACTATAATTGACAGCTTTTATATTTATACCGAAACTATAGCACCAGTTTTTTTATAAAACAAATCAAATAAATACTGTTTGTTCTATACCGAAACCTACTAGACACTACAAGACAATCGCCTGGTACATCACCACACACAAAGAAACCACTACAGCAGTAATGCAACGTTTGCAGATGCGATAATGGGAACAATATATAGCATCGTCTCGAAAGTTTTTTACAGGCCGAGAGTGGCTGAAAAATCAAGAAAGCCGGCGCCAGGTCTCCCCTTAATATTTAGATTCAATTACGCGCTGGAGGCAGAAGAGGGGAATATAACCATCGTTACGCAACAAATTGTCGCAAGGAAGTTATAACGCGGATAGGATTGGAACGAGGGACGCGCAGAAAAGTTTGCGAGTTGTAGAAGAGAAGAAAGGAGTTTATGGTGAGATGGTTTCTTTTTTTTAATTAGCCAGTGGTGTTAAAGGCTTTCGAGGGCTTATTTTTCGGGAGGTTGAATTTTTACGATTCTCTAGGGTATACGTAGGCGTTCTTTTCTTGTGGTTTAGTTCGCAAGTGAAGTTATTTTATGTATTTTAGAGGTTTTTTTCGTTGAATATAAATTCGATAGGATTCGCCGAGGACTATTTGTGAACGTTTCCAAAGCTTTATTTTGCTTTTTTATGTAAACTTATCGAATCATCGTAAATTTTGCATTGTTGTTCTTCATTTAAAAATAAAACGTTATAATAACCTTAAAAATGCCTATATATATAATATAGTGCCGACAAAAAATCACGTGTTAGTTTATTTCTGTTACATATTTATTTTGAAATTCTGCTTGCAATATCTTTCTCGATGTAAAAAATAATTTTTCTATAGGTATAGTTGTTTTCCCCTACACGCCTTACTTATTGAATATTTGAAGAACTCACTAAATAATTTGTAAAAATAGAATCAACTAGTCCCATTAACCAATAGATAAATATCTAAACTATAACCAATCAAACAGAAACCTACAAGTCCAACAACTAACAATTTCTTTTCTAATACAAACAAACATATAAAATTCAGCCAACAACTCGTTACTACAAGCTCAACAGCCTCAAACACCTGTACCAATTCTCCGTTCAAAAGGCTAGTACCTTCAGCCTCCCCTTCACAAGCACATCCCGTCTACATAGTCGCTCGAGGGCATGCACACGCTCTCACGTCACCTTCCCAACAACTCGCTCTCCCTCGTAAACTTTTGCGAGCTCGCGCCTTCACCACCATCGGTGGCACATCCGAAGGATAATAAACAGAATCCGGTAAAAGGCCTCTTAGCGTCGTATGTATAGCAGAGTTGGCCCTGAGCAGAAAAAGAGAGGAAGAGAGAGTGGAGACATTTTTACTGCGTGCACATACACGCCACGTGCTTGGCAGCCCGTTGGGTTATGTATGCTAATGCAGCGATTGTTCGGTGGACTACTTCTGCGGACTTGTTTTCTGGATTATTTGATTGGAAGAATTTTTGATTGGAGAGGGAGGGACAAGTCGAAAGAAGATTGAGAGGTGGTTTGAATAATGTGGTACGGTTGGAGGAAATAAGGGGGATGATGATTTGGAAGGTTGAGAAATGTACAATAAGGGTAGAATTGTAAAGTTTACTTTTTTTAAATGATGAAAACAAAATTTAGGAACAAAAGTATAATAGATCATGGTTGATCAAATGCACCGACATTCGAGTGGTAGTTTGGTAAAAGTTTAGATTAGTTTTTGCTGATCTTGAACACGGTAAAAATAAATTATACAACAATGCTATTTATTTTTGAATGAAAAAGAAAAGGAAAGGGTTTCAAGGAACGCTCAGAAATATAGTTAACACGTAGACTCATTTATTCTCTCTTCCATTTTACGGTATTGTATTTTGTAATTAATAACAGAAGAAATCTTGTAAGCTGCTGCTGTGCTTGGCTAAAAATATTTGTATATGTGTCCCAAGTTGCGATGACTCGCGTGTGAAAAACGTCGGGAATGAGAAAATAAACCAACTTTTTATGCAAATGGTATTTTTAGAACGATGAAAATAAGATGATGTTTGAAAAGAAAATGAAAAATGAAACCGTTCAAAACATTACTCTGGCATTTACGCATTAAAAGCTTACGATGTCGGATCATTTTTTATGTTATTACGAATTTATATATGACAAAAATTCATGTATAGTCATTAAAGATATGGTTACACTTTTATCTTCATTAGACTTTTATACATAGTTACATCGTCGTTATATTCCTATAATTAATTAAAACTCCTCACTCACCAATACCTTTAACCATTTTTATCGATCTCCAACCCTTCACTACCACTTACATATCCCATTATTCAAATCACAAAACAATCAAAAAAATCAAAAATGTACCTCCCCCCAAAAAGTTCATCCACATACTCCTTTCCCTCTCCCCTCCCAAATCGATCGTTCGCATCCTCTCACTCACTCTCTCTCTCTCTCTCTCTCTCTCTCGCCACACTTCCGTCGCTCGCGTGCTAACGGGCTTTCGCACTAGCGCGCGACTCATTGATTCACTTGGCATACGTCGTCATACGCGCGCCACCACCACCACTACCAGTAGCAACGCCGGCAGATAAGCGCTGCTTGCTTTTGCTCGCTCACTCGCGCACGTGGCCACGTCTTGGCGTTCACCGTATCAACAAAGTTGGCCGACGAGCGCGCGCGCGAGCGGGTTTACGAATCTTTGGCAGCTAAACTGTGTGTGCGTGATATGTGTATGTATGTGAAGGGGCGAAGGCACGGAGAGAGAGAGAGAAAGAGAGAGAAAGAGCGTTATAATGGGCCGCGCACACGCGACGAGTTACTGTGTGTGCCGAGTGTGTCGCGTGGCGGCTGATCGGTTGCTGCAGAAAGAGAGTGGGGGAAAGAAAGAGTCAAGCGTGGTTTCTACATGTGTGTGTGTTTGGGTTTGGGTTTTGGTCGTAGGTTTTGGAGGAGGGGTACGAAGATTTAGTATAGTGAAAGGAAAAATTGTCGATGATGATCTTAATTAGAAGTTGTAATGATGACTTAAGAAAATGTGTAGTTGTGTTTTGAAATGTATGATGAACAATTTTTGTTATATAAAATTAAGTAATATGGTAAATATTAATTTCTTTACGAAGAAAAGTACAATTTTGATTTAAATACAGTTAATAAACCAACTAAAGTGTCAGTGTATTCTTGTTTCTTGAAAAATCTCAATAATAAGCAGATTCAAATAAATGACTATATATTATGTCGCGGGTTGTAGTTATTTACTAAACGCCACCTAGCGGTACGAACTTATCCAACGGTACTATTTATGGTAAACCACATTAAATTTACATGTCAAACTGTTGCCAAGCTAAATTGAAACTTTGAAACCCAAGGTAACAATCGTTGAATTCGAAAAAACTTTTCCAAACGTAGCCGAAAAATTCCCTTTCTCTTTCTACACTATATTTCCTTCCGCGACCGTACATCCGCATGTTTTTTTTTTCAATCCCAAACGCTCGCTTTCCACTGGCCGACCTTTTTTCACAAACAGCAGAGAGGCAACGATGGAATCCCGGACTTTGAATTTCAAAAACAGAACGAGTGAGTATATACGCTGTTACACACACATACACATACACATGCAGAAAGCTCAAGACAGAGCGGCATGTTTGTCTGTTGACTCGGTACCCTTTCCTGTCTCTCTCTATCTCTCTCTCTCTATTTTTCGCGTCTGAATGGCGAAAATGTTATTGATGCAGGAGGAGGATGTGGATGCTATACGCTTTGTGCTCTTTCTTCCTTCCCTTCGTTCACGTTTTTTTTTCGGTGATAGTCTATCTCTCCTGCTCTGTGTTTCTACTGGATTTTCAGACCGCAGGAATCGAGAGCGAGAGTCTTATATCGAATGTCGACGGTGGATTTGTCTATTACCGACGACCTCGCGGGGTGAAAAAAAACTTTAGTCTATGATGGATTTTTCGAGAGTAGCTTATCCTCTTATCAAGAACTTTGTTATTCTCACTGAACTCAAAGAAAAAAAACATTCCCATTAATCGTAGTAGACACACAAAAAAAAAATAAAAAAAAATAAAAGAAAAAAATGTGATTCCCAATATAAATATACGCAACCAACTGCTATATTGCCGAAATTCGTTACGTCATCGTCTCGTAACGTCGCAAACCGATCAATGCGCGACGTAACGTGTACATCGATCCTCATTATTTATGTCATCGTTGGCACCCACTCCCCGTTTAATCCACTTCACCCGTGCCCAACCCGTCCGCGCGATAATCAAATCGCTCTATACCCACGATGCAGTCATGCACCACTGCCACTCGAACTCTCATTACCTAAAACTACAAAACACACAACAACTTTCAAAACTATCGCCATTAAATTTTTTCTTCCAAAACCCAGACACATTCGTTCCTCCCTCTCACCCGTTAATTTACTGCTGCACTTACCTACCAGAGAGAGAGAGAGAGTTGCCCTATAGATCCACACATACACACACGTACGACGAAGAGGGGGAAGAGGGTTGCAAAAAATCCACTAAACCTCCGCACAGCACCGTAGCCGCCGACTAGACGTTTTCTCTAAAATGCTCTCAGCAGAGCAGTTAGAGAGGGAAAAACGCGCTCGGAAATAGCGGCGAAAAGAGCGGCGGCGGCGGTGGCGGACCTCGGGTTCGAGCAAAAAGGGACGCCGCCAGCGGCCTGTAAGCATATACAGCGTGTAATTTATATAGCCACAGGACTCGACCGCCGCCGTCGCCGCTGTATATATATATATATATATGTGTACGTATATCCGTGCATATATACATACATACACATACATGTCTATATGTATATGTGTGAGGGAGAGAGAGAGAGGGCTATGCGCCTATCGATTCGGTTTTTCTGCAGCGGCAGGCCTCGTTTCGGCACTCGCCGCCTAGCCGGCCCCTCTTTATATATACACACATACATACGTCTGGCGAGAGTGCGCACGCCGGGTACTGGCAATGTGTATATATATAGGTAATGTATAGACATGGAGTAGTAGTAGTAGTATATATATACGGTTCGCTCGTCTCGTATCAAAATTACACATGCCGCTCGTCGGGACGTCGGACTACTGCGGGAATCCTCCTTTGAGAGGTCGAAAGAGTGAGTGAGGGGGAGAGGAAAGAGGGACGATAAACCGACGCTGATTTTCATGTCCGGCGCGTGTGGAGTGAAGGGTTCGATTGGTGGCCCCGATTTTTTTTTTTCTTCTTGTTTTTCTTTTTTTTTTAGGTAGGGTTGGTAGGGTTGTGGTGGTACGTGTGCGAGTGAATTTTTTGTACGGATTTAATTTGGATATTAATGTGGTTATAGGGGGTGGGTGAGGGAGTAATATGTGTGTATATATATATATATATATATATATATGGGAATTGGAATTGAATGGATGTATTATGTGGTACCTATGTGAATTTTTTTTAGAGGTTGTTTTAATTGCCAGGTGTACGGGTAATACTGTCTGATATTGGAAATGTTAAACAGAAATGTACAAATCGTTAATATAATTTTGCATTTTACATTATCTGTATGAAGAACAGATGTTTGATTAATTAATATTTTTGAAGCGATGAAAATTGTTGGATCTTACAACCATTTACAAGTATATACATTAATTTTGAAGGTTTTAGTAACAGCTGTAAATGCTTAACGTTAGTATATTGATAAAGTAACTGATAAGGAAGCTAATGACTTTGCTGTTTTATTAACAAACTTCTATAAAGCAAAATCGAGAGCAAAACCATTAGCTTCCTAATCTGCATCACGATCAATATTAACATATTTTCCATTAACGAATAAACCTCTGCATATAATATTTATACACCATAAATTCATTAATCATCCAAATCTCTCAACTATACTTATACAAAAAAAAACTTTCATCGTAATTCACAAAACCTCTTCAATGACAATTTTTTCCAACCCTCAAGCAGTTAAACGCTCCGCCTATTATTTCTCCAACAGCAATGTACAAAGAACTCACCGCCAAATCTCCTCTTAATTTTCCTCCATTACCCTATTAATATTAGAACGGCTATTACCTCGCGCACAATCTGCTCTTCCTCCTCCTCCTCCTATCCTCTATACCGAAATCCATCATCCTGCGCTCCAATACAAACAAGCCCCCCTCTTCGTACCCTCCTACTCATCCCCTCGACGCGAAGAAAAAAAAACCATTCTCGCGAACACTGCTCGCCATTATTCACCATCGTACAACACACGCGAAATAATTCAGCGGGTCATTTCGCGAATGTATCATCTCTCTCTCTTTCTCTCTCTTCGCGAAGAGAAGAAGAGAAGAAAACCTCGCGTTCTCTCTCCCTGAAGAAGGTATACATACACAGGCCGTCGGCGTCAATCCGGAATTTACGGAGCTCATCCCCTGGAAATATATTTATTAATTTGGCAGTCGGCCCGTGTGGATCG
This sequence comes from Torymus texanus, assembly GCA_036873485.1. NCBI lineage: Eukaryota > Metazoa > Arthropoda > Insecta > Hymenoptera > Torymidae > Torymus > Torymus texanus. Next base: position 4,409 of record JAYJLV010082464.1, on the reverse strand, counting down.
CGCTCTTGCTCTATACGCACTACGTTATGACGCGAACAAAGCGACTCTCGGCCGGATTTCTTTATAGGCAATTCTCTCTCGCTCTTTCGGAGAGAGAGAGCGAGAGAGAGAGTGAGAGAGAGCGAGTATAGAGCCGCCCGCTGTAAATATCAAGCTAGGGGATGGAAGAAAAAAACGAGAAGGAGGTGGGAGGGAGCCTTGCTGCAGACGTCGTTGTATATGGAGCGACGGGGCCGACGACGACGCCGTTTCCTAGAGAGCAAAAGAGAAAGAGAGAGAGGCTGTTTTGACTGTCTCGATGGTACGGCGTAGGTGGTTAGCGAGGATTTTTGCGTGAATTGTGGGGTAATTGTTTTTGTTTTTCTTTTTTGGTAGGTGTGCGAGGTTGGTTTGTGTCGTAAGGATTTCAAAAATTTAAATTTTGAAAATAAATATTGTCATCGATATTCCTTGTGGTGCTGTTTATGTATTATTTGAGGTTGTCCTGTGCAGATGAAGTATAGTATGTGATGATGTGAGAAGTATTTAAATTTATAAATGCGTTGTAAAAATTTTAATTTTAATTATTAGAAGTAACAAAAAAAACTCCATTTTACAGCATACCATAATACCTCAAACTGGTGACATACCACAGTACCTCTGAACACATAATAATTTTCTCGTTTTATTGAGTCACAAAGAACATCTCCTCTCTACTACCACCATCAGCACCACGCAGTTTACCCAAAAACAATAAGAAACACCCTCGACAATCCTCTCCACTCGGATCCCTCTTAACCCCGACACTACCCCCTGCATCTCTCTATCCTTCTCCACAACCTCGTACTACATAAGAACATAACGTCTCCCCCTATATCCCTCCTACCCTTCCTCTCTTTTCTCCCAAATAAAGAAGACGCGAGCGAACGCGCGTCGAGCGAGAGCAAAACAAAAACAACGTCGCCGGGGCGCGTATGTATATGAGACGACGCTCGCGTCTCTCCACCCGCAGCCTCGTTTCGCCCTGGCGCAGCGGAAATGACGGAACGCGCGCGCGAGAGAGAGAACGGAGGCCATAAAGCGCCGAAAAATAAGGGTACATCCGCAGACAGAGAGCAAGGAGCATACGTATTTTTTTCCGAACAAGAGTATATGTGTATATGTGTAAGGTTCGCGTGTATATATATATATATATATATATACTTGTACGTTGCGTCTTTGGAAAATGGTGGAGTGTGGAAAGGGGAGAGAGTGAGTTATGGGTGACGTGGGAGAGTGGTTTAGGAACGGGTTGTGTATATGTGTAGTGTGCGTATGCTGGTTGATTTGTATCGGATGCTAGAGTGGATAGAAATAGGATTATGCTGGTGTAGTTGACTCCGGGGGCGTTACTGCGCATCTTGATCGTAGAATATGTGATTCTGTAATTGGAAGGTGATAGATTGGTGATATTGAAGATACTTATGATTAATTGAACTCTGTGGGTTGGAGTTATTTAATGCTCGGTGCCGGAAGATTACTAACTGTATAATGGCGGATTAATTTTTTAATTTAATAATCTATTTTTAATATTTTTTTAACTCTTAGAATCAGCAAAATGTGTTATTGTTTTATGTGACTATTAATAAATATAAAAACGAGATAATTTTATGTTGTCTTATATACTTATATTATAATAATATATAATATATTACATACATGACGTTATATCGCCACTGAGCTCCCTAATAACTCTGAACAAAAGTTAAACGAACCAAAAAAAGTCCCCGAATTTTTCGCGTATACCTCGCTAATAGATCAATACAATCAAATTAATCTTTCACAGTACATTATTAAATGCAGCGTCAGTATCGACTCACAAAACCAATAAACAATTTAATCCAACACACACACCCCCGCAATCCCCGTAAAAGGCCGAGCGCGCAAAAAATTAATTCCACCCCTGATTTATCAAAAGCCTCTCTCTCTTTCTCGCTCCCTCCCTCGCCTCACCAAAAAAACTCGGCACGGTCTCGGATAATTCCACTCGCAAAATAAATATCGAGTCCGCTTTATCGTTCTCGTACTGCGCTCGCTCTCTCTCTCTCTCTCTCTCTCTCTCTCTCTCTTTCTCTCGCTCGCCTGCAGCAATTTTGCATGATGCAGAGATTGAACCGTCTGTGCCGAGCGCGCGCTCGCGTATACCCCGATTCTCCGCCCTCTCTCTCTCTCTCTCTCTCTCTCTCTCTCTCTCTCTCTCTCTCTGTGTGCGCCTGAATTCGAGTTTGCTTTGGAATGCCGATGCCTAGGAATCGTGGCGCGGCGCGGTGGCGGCGGTGGCAGTGGTGCCCCGATGAATTATGCCCTTTGACCAAGCCCCCATATCTTACCCCGGCGACTTTCCAGATTAGAAAAGTTTGCGGGTGAGGGTAACGGGAACGAGGTGCGTTTGTAGAGAGTTCTGATGACGGAGACGATGTGTATTGAGATGAGTACTGTGATGTATCGGGGATAATTAGATATGAGGTTTAATGAAGGTGGAAGAAAATCTGTGAATAAAGAAAAATGATATTGATCTGTTGGTTAAATTCTAAAAGTTGGTGGTATTTTGATGTAATATTAAAATTTTATATACGATGTAAATACGATCGAGAAATAAGCGATAGAAAATTCATATTTGGAATAGTTTCGGTTGTGAACGAAATCTGCTTAAAAAGATTGTACTTTTAAAGTAAATTATACCAATTGCCGAGAGCACTATCCCGCGGAGTAAATTATCACACAGAATGAACGGCTTATCACTTTAATTAGCATGAATTTCAATTGCAAAGTAAAGAGTGAACCGGTTCAACCTATATATTTTATTTATGTACCTTACGCGCGGCTTGTAAAATAGAATTGAACGCATTCTATTATGCTTATGGCAAGGCTTTTAATGAATTTTAATAGTTATTTTGCATTTTTGACTAATGTTTATTATAGCAACAGAAACATCCTGGTATCTCGAAAGAATAATTCTGACTTTGTTTTTATATTTAAGCTAAATTACGAGAGCAGTTTATATTTACATAATACAAAGATCTCTAACAGCTAAATATTATTTAATTTATCTTAATTTAATATTATTTCTCCATTAACCTTTATCAAATCGTCAATAACCTTTTTCGGTGTAACCCCGATATAACTATCATTAAATTTTAGTCCATCTTAAAATTAAAATTTTGCCAACTCGATTACAATTTCCAAAGACACCAACCAAAAGTCCATTTCTCCTGGCTACCACCTAAATACTTCCTCCACCCTCATATCCACTCAGCCACATACGTACACGAACGAACGCGCGGACGGACACGTTATACGAAAAATCGAAAAAGGAGCAGCATCTCTCGTTCGCCCGGCGCGCATCGTGAATCAAAACACGTAGTGGCCGGCGAGAGAAACTCGATAATCCTTCTCTCTCTCTCTCTCTCTCTCTCTCTCTCTCTCTCTCTCTCTCTCTCTCTCTCTCTCTCTCTCTCTCTCTCTCTCTCACTCGCGCACTTTCGCGGAGAAACGTTTTCCTCAGTGGCGCGCAGAGAAGGGAGAAAATGAAAGAGAGGAGAAAAACGTAATTTAAGGGTCGACCATGTATGTATGTATATGTGTGTGTGTGTGTTTTCTGTGAGAGGGAGTATAGTACGGTTCTTCTTTTGCCTTCTAAGAGAAAGAGAAAGAGTCTTTTATTTGCGGTGTTTTTGTTTTTAAACAAGAGGACGACTAATAGTCTTAGTTGGGAGAAGGTTTGTTTGATGGAGGGGGAGGGGGGTTGAAGGGAAGGGAGAAGAGGATCGTGTGTGCGCGCTAGGTTTCGAAAAAGTTCGACCGCACGCGCCATGTACGTTTTGCTTTTTTGTGGGATGATAACGGCGCTTTATTGCGCTTGAAAATAAGAGAAGAAGGGGTTAAATTGATTTTAGCCTGTGTATAGAATCCAATAATAATTAGAGATAAGTGTTGTATAATTTTGCTTTATGAGTGGCTTTAAACTTAAGCATAATCGCTGTATTTAGAAAGAAAAACTGTGACCGTACCAACAGATTTTAATTTTACGAAAACTCAATAATTTCTCGCATTGCATAAATATCCCATAATTTTCCAATTAAAATATCCAAAATCCTCAATTAAAAATGCACGTTCCATTACTGTTGATAATTATAACAACAATAATCCAGCACAACCGTTGCATTTCATCCACTTCGATAAGAATAATCATAATTATCACTCCCTCTCTCTCTCTCTCTCTCTCTCTCTCTCTCTCCCATCCCCTTGCTATCTCTTTCTCTATTTGCGTATAAAGTACACATACATATACACATCCACACGCACAACCTCACTCCCCACCCACCCACCCACCCGCGCCCTCTCGCAGACACAGCAACGGCGGCGCGCCGTGTATATCCTATATAGCGCAC
>JAYJLV010082453.1:0-14121 GCA_036873485.1 Torymus texanus | reverse complement strand
AATAAATAAATAAATAAATAAATAAATAAATAAATAAATAAATAAATAAATAAATAAATAAATAAATAAATAAATAGATTGATTAATAAATAAATAAATAAATAGATTGATTAATTAATAAATAAATAAATAAATTGATTAATTAATAAATAAATAGATTGATTAATTAATAAATAAATAAATAAATTGATTGATTAATTAATAAATATATTTCCTAACATTACTAATTCCATAAATCCAGTACTTATTTTCGTTGAAGTATGAGAAAAGCGACTGTAAGATCAATGTTTACGGTACAATTTAGCTTATCCTTTTAACGTAACATTATTTTTATTGAGTTAGTGGAATGTTTCAGAAGTATTTATCATAACAATAATCAAATGTAAATAGGTCATAACTTAAATAAAAGTACATTAACAAACTTTGATATCGCATTACACGATAGGAACTGGTAAATCTATACGTCAACACCTTTTGATGGAGAAATATCCATACCCTCATCAGAGCTTCATCAACCATTAATTAATGTTCCAGACCAGCACAAGGCTAAATCGATATCGCAGCTTGGCGATATCGCAAGGATTATCAAAATCGGTCAAAACAAATTTCTCCTTGCGCGATCGACATGCGTATAATCATTTACCGGTAATTAGCGAGTTCGCGCTAGCACCGCCTACGCGCTCGCACTCCGAGAATCGATTTCCAATTAGCGCCAATGTGGTTTCTCGCAGGTGAACCGAGACATAACGTCGACCAACGCATGTAAGATTGGTAATTCGCGGGCAGGTCGATAAACTCTAGGCCGATGCGTTGGCCAATGGGGCGGTCCGCAAAATCCCCATAGCGGATTCGAGAGGTTTCGGGGCCCGAGAACGGCCGCGTGGCCGACCTCGACGGGCAAACGGCTCATTGATGACGGTAATTAATACCGCTCCCGCCTATATTGGGGAGCTGATCTACTGCGATATCACCCCGAAGGGAATGCTATGTACGTCGCGCGTGCACGTACAGGGTCGATGAAGAGGAGAAAAAAAGAAGTTTCCGAGGAAGATTAATCTTCGTTCGCGTGATTTAAATTAATAAAGGTTAGGACTTCGATAACCTTCTAGTGGAATGGTTTTCGTAGTGAATGGTGGATTTCCGAGATATAACGGTTTTTTGGGGTGCTGTACAAGATTAGAGAGTGAGGGGAAGGAATCATTAAATTGTAAATAGCCTAATAACTTTGAATACAAATATCAAGATCTATAATTCAATAAAGATTAAACATAAATTTTGTAATGCCCGTAATAAAAAGTATATCTTCAATAAAAAATTATAAAAGATACAAAACCAACTACACAAGTATGTATGATTGTATAAAGTCTATTTAGTTGAAAGTATATTTATTTTTCCACTTAACCTATGTATGCTAGCTTTGCAGGAGTAAAGTAAAACAGTAAATACGCTTACACAACTTCATTTTGAACTACTAGATGTGCATGTACACTAACCCTTCAGACAATCTGCTCAACCGTATCTGCTTTTTCTCATCCCTTGCTTCATGCACGTACTTGGTAATACAGTTGGCCTGTACTGATTGGTCATTTATAGCGTTTCTCCTAATCTGGAACAGTGTCAGGATAAGAGAGTAAAAGGTAGTATATGGATAACAGTCGATTATAATGATCGGAATATAATTCTGTATAGTCTACTCCAAAACTATAAATTGGAGAAAAATAATTTTAAGACATTGCTACTTTTTTTTAGAAATGATACAATAAAAAATATTATTTGTATTAGTTATAATATTACATGATATAGTGTCAGGGTAGTTAATGAAGCTTAATTCTTTCACCAACGATTCATATTTTTTGTGGAGGAATTTCTCAAAACTTCATACCTAGGTTTTTAGAGTTGTTGAATATAAAGTTAGAATTGGTAAATGGAATATGGCTGATTCCATACGGCCGCCGATAGCTAATGGATCATCGAATACTTGCATTTTCTTCAGTAGGTCCATCCATCAATTTTGTTTTATCCAACAACTGAAACAAACTTAAGATCAATAAGATTACATATAACTCAATATCAAAAATTTTTTAATTTTTAAAACATTTTAACTCTTGAATGGTTGCATATCAGGGTTGCCAGTACTTAAGTCCCTGAGACACTTAATTCCTCATCAAGTCTAAAAGTCCGACTTGCTTTCAGTCTTGACTGTCATCAATCCCCAAACTCCAAAGTGCAATCGGACTTGACTACCATCAATTCTGAAAGTCCGGCGGATTTCTGGACTTGACTGTCATTAAATCCAAAATTCAGATGAGTTTTCGGACTTGACTGCCATCAAATCCGGATTTCAATAATATTTTTGCACTGCTGAACTTCCGGATGCAAGAAGTGCAAAACCTGGAACCTTGATATAACTTCAGTGGCTCACTGCACGGCGTGAGGTTATCGCTCAAGCGTAGCTTAAGTCACATGTATCCTAATATACTATTTCGCAACCACAATGCGTAACAAATTTTTACAAAGGATTCACTCACAGGAAAATTCTGCAGAAATTTTTGCAGGAAATACTTCATATCTGTATATAAAAATAAATTATATTTTGTATTAAATAGTCAATAATATTAAAAAGTCAAAGCAGATGATTAAAACGTCTAGTATAAGTGATTCACATTATAAAATATTAACTATGAACTTATTATAAGGAACTTAGTTTAAAAAATTGATTTTATGACATTTTTTATATACCAAACACCAAAAAATTCATAATTTCACACGGAAACAACACTTTTTGATTTTTATAAAAGCCAATGATAGATCATTATCATTTAAATGATATAAAAAAGAGATGTCTTTTAAGATTTTTGTTCAAAATAAAGCTAAAAATGTACAGAACTTTAGTTATTTGGAGCGTTAAGATCTAATATTGCATTTTAATTTAATTTTTTTGTTTTCTTTTTATCCGTATGTAGGACCCTGCTAATATATTGCATTATAATGAAAAATAAAAATTATAACTCTGTAAAATGCAGTTCAGTTATATGGGTATTGAGACAGTAGTTTCCTTCCTATGTTAAAGAAACATTCTGTATTGTTGTTTTCTTTACTAGCTATTTGTAGTTCATTATGTATTTCTTTAAAATGTGCACTTCATAGTATTTATTTTTTTTGAAAAAATAATTTAATTCAACTGCTATGACAAAAGCTGATTATACATTTGGCTTTTTATTAATAAACAATCATTTTGATGGATTTATAAATGTATGATTGTTTCAATGTTATGCATTTCAATTTGTTGATGAAGCGATGATGACAGCGTCGGTATTAATTCCATCAAAGGTTACGTTACCTAATTGAAATAACACGGATGGCGAAGTGACCGTGCCATTGTGGTTTGCCGACGCAAAATGTCAATTCACAATAAAGCATTCCAGGCAACTCGTATATATCCACAACGTCAATATAATTGACTTTCGCTATAGCTCCACCCGACCCTGGAATCTTCTCCCATTTAATATACGAGTCTCTACTACTGACACCTTGCCGGACGTTAATAATTGTCTCGCTGTCTCTCCTATATCTCTACTCTCCGTTCGACTCTCTATTTCCTTGTGTGCTCAATCTATGCGGCAAAAGCGAATGAAGACGTCGCATGTCGCAATGCTTTGTGAAGCAAATTGATTTTAATATTGATGAATTTGGACAGGTGTCCGATTTAGGCAGATCGCGTTTTGTGTAACTTTGAAAATTGTCGTGAACGTATATCCAGTGGAGTCTGCAAGTGCAATTTCATATTATCGCGAATAAATGCTTCGTCGACGAGAGACACGTTTATTGATCGCAGTATTTCTGTGCTTCTTATGAGTGTTTATAATTGAACAATTTTTTTTACTGATTATGTACAGAAGTTTATTAAGTTCTTTACTCTTTACAGACGTATCTATACAATAACGTATGATAAAAGAAATTGTTTTTTGTAGGTGTTACGACTTAGAAAAAAATAAAAAGTTATTAGCATGCATAAGATATTAATGTGTTAGAAAAGAATATTCTAAAAAGAAAACAAATTTTTCGAATCAGTTAAAAGAGCAGTTAAGATAATATTTTTTTTCTACTTTATATAGTATAATCATTATGACTCAGAATCCTTTACTTAGAATATGACGAACCTTTTATTACCAAGGCCACTCTACCGTACTTTACTTACAAATGCGTTTAATCGTTAAAATAATCGTGATGAAAAGTTACTTAGCACTTAAAGTGAAACGTCACGCCAAGCGCTTGGCACGACAATCATCGTCAAATTTTACAAATGACAAGGGTGCCTCGCCATTAAGATCAAGCAAGATAAGCTCAGATGCGAACATTTTTTTGCATAACAGATTAATTTTAATTGTAATATTGAATTAAAAATCATAATACTTTTTTATAATGATAATGCCGATTTATCGATTATTAACTTTTCAAGAATAATGTTTTTATTTTGAAAGAATCTACAATTTAGAAGAAAATTCTATTGATAGCTACAGTCATTATTCTGTTATGCATAATAATAATAATAAAGATTATAATATATTTCTTTATTGTTTTTTTTAAATAGTTCTTTTAGTCGTCACATAGCTTCGTCTGTATGAAAGAAAAATATAGCTGTTCTTACTAAAAAATTTTAAAAGAAAGGAACAGATTTTTATGTAACTTATCATAAAAGAAGGGACTATGAATTTTAGAAAACTGGTATATTCCTATTATAAAAATGAACATTACACCTTCCTATTTACATACATAGTAATCGCGTTTTTTTATTTTCATACGAAGTTGCCTCGTAGAAATTGACTCTATTGAAAATAAGCAAGATCTGAGTGAATGGCGCCATTTTTGTTTCTATTTCGAGTCTGAATAGCCATTTCGTAGTTGAAAGATGTGATCAATTATTACCTATATTCTGTATGTCTTAACGCGCGATAGTTGAGAGATAATGCTGAAATTAACCTGGTTTTGTATATCTATATAACGAAAATAACGTGCGATAAGTCTTATAGAATAATACCCTAAGATTATATTTAAAATGAAAAAATACTCAAATGAAATAATAGTATAATTCAAAAAGCTTAAAATTTTGTTATATAAGTCACTTTTTTCATTGTTCGTATTTTCAACAACGATTTTTCAACAAAATTACCTATAAATTAATTTTGGAGTAAGAATATAATTATTAAAAATCAATAATAAGGTATCACTCAATTGAGTTGTGTATATTTTGCCGGAGAAGCTCATAAGGGTAAAGTGAATTTTGTACTAGACAATATTACAATTAAATTATTATAATATATAATTATAATTATTTTATAATCATAGTAAACATTTATATTGTTTCGAGGTAAAAATTTACACTTTTTATTATTTATTTCTCCTAAAAATATCTTTGTTATAACCAATCTTAAGGTTAGAAGTGTGTTTTGGTTTGTGTATGAGTGCGTGCGTATATGCGTGTATGTTTTGTTGATGCGTTTTCTGTTTAGTCATTTTTCAGTGTTTGTAATCCAGTTTTTATAGTTTTTTTTAAATAGAGTTTATAAAATTGATTTACTTGAAATGCATTAAAAATGCTCATAAAGTTATTTATATTCTCCGATTTTAAATTTTGAATTAGCTATCATTCTTCTTCACTTACACAAAAAAGGTGTGTTTTTTGAAAAATTTTGGGATTTTGTAAAAAATATTGAACAATAAAATTCGGATTCAACTTTAGCGTAAATGAAAAATATAAAAGTAAAACGTATTAATAACGACGTAATAATTTCCAGACGATAATCGAAACTTTTGAAGATATAAATTAAATAAATGTGAGCTACTATCATAAATAGCTAGTGACAGATTATAGATAGTTTAGTGAAATATGAAAGAAATATAATTAATTAAAAGATTATTTGCATGGATTTACAGTCCTTCTTTTCAATACTGACACGGTCCTCACTATCTTATCAACAATGTAATTCAAAAGAGAGAACCGTGGCGATATTGTGAAGGAAAACTATGATAAAATCCTAAAATATTAATCCTATCATAATAAAAAAGAAAAAGAAAGTCAATATTTGATCATAAAGCACAAGAAACTCAGTAGCTAAATTAAGTGATGGGCTTTAAAATATGGAACCCAAGAAAGTAAGTCCTGCTCGATTAAAATCGGTGAAAGTGTTTTTGACGCCTGCAAATGCATGCACACATACACTTGCGTGCAACCATAATTTCTCAGCGAATCAATGGAAATCAGTACGGAACAACTTAAAAAATTTTCTTGAACATTTTTTGTCTCTAAAGTTTCTAAAACTTCCTTTATGACAAAATAATATAAAAATAAATTCATTGAATTATAATAAAAAAAATAGTACAACTTCTAAAAACAGATAAAGCACATTTTCTTATTAATTTATAAAAAAGTATAATCAGATTGATGCACCTACTCTTTAAATTTTTATATATTGATAAGAGAAAAAATATCAATTTGAAGTTAGGATGAAATTGATATATCCATTCATTTAAATAACAGCCTCGTTAATGAAGTTGTGAGTGCGTTTTATGAAGTAATATAGACCATGTGTAGTACTTATCGAATTATGATAATGTTATTTAGGCTTTACAATGAAAATTTCAAATTCACTTCTTTTATTTGTGCTTCTGTTACTTTGTTTTAGTTTGCCTTATTTTTGTTTGCAAAAATTAAATTTATAGGAATATTAAAAAGTTTTACTGATGGCTAAACATCGCTAAAATGTTATTTAGCAACGATGAATTTTGCAGCATATGCTTGTTTAAAGGATGTCATCTCTGTAATGAAGCAGAAGCCAACATTAACTAATAAATACACTTCATTTTCGTTCGTATATTGATAAACGGACATTATTAATAATAATTAATAATTACATTATTAATAATAACTACATGTATGCGCTCGCGGACAGTGGATAATAATCCATGTCGTATGAATTAATAATCCCGGCAAAAAGTCGTATTTTTTATGAAAGCTCGTCCTCTGTCAACGCGCTTCTGCCTATGCGTACACGCAAAGCCCCATTCGATTCCTCATTTAATTTGAAAACACGAGCGAGGGACAACAACGCGGCCAGGCCGATTAATAAAGAAAATTGACAGGAATTTCGAAGCTGCAGGCGTTGCTAAGTAATTTAATTCGAGCTTGGATCAAAGCTCTCGGATTATAGCCCAGGCGTGGAGAGGAGGGCATGCACTGGCCTGGGCGCGAAAGGGTAATACTGGTGGCCCGCCTGCAGGGGATATCTGACGTGTAATCCCATTCGATTGGGAAGGCGGTACGTGAACTCCATGTACGCTCGCAAGCACGAGAGAAAACGGTGTGTATAATGTGCGTGTACGCGCCTGCGTGTACAGGTGTGAGAGAGTAATTATTTCGCTCATCCAGTATATTGCAATAATGGCCGCTACACGGCGGCAACACACATCGCTTCATCTGCCCTGTGCGCGGTATCGGGAACGCGTGCTTGTGTATAGCCCGAGCTGCTGCGCACGCTCGAGTGGTAATTAATAATCGCGAGCGTGACAAAAAGCGTATATCTAGCGCCGCGCGTGTTTGCATACACCACGGCGAGACAAGTGCGTGACCCGTGAGCTGCGAGCACTTATCCGTTTATACCGCCACACAGGGACTATAGAAAGGGGATGGAGTTTTTGCAAGAAACAAAAAGATTTAGTAATAGAGATTAATCGACTCATCGTGAATATCTTGACTTGACTTTATTTTTAAACTTTATAGTTTGACATTATTTTTAATTGCTACTGCATCATCGGCCATTCCATACATCATTTAAATTGGGATTACTATTCCACGTTATTTAATCATTATTTATTATCATTTTATGGTAGATATGAGTATATTTTCAATTTATCCTGATTGAAAAATAGATCTTGCTGAGTTTGCCAAAGAGAAAGTCCATCTTCACGATCTATGGCCCAACACGCACAATGACGGGAAGATCAGGACGCTTCAATAGAGTCGCATATGGTATGGAATTTCCTCGAAGATTATCTTACTACGATGATATTGGCAAAAAAATCTAAGGACACATATGGTTACCTCATCTAATTAAAATCCATTAGCAGATGCCTAAACATTATGATTACATAATCCCTAGTAGAAAGTGATAAAACCATTGGCAATTCATTATCAATTAGCTTCCTGAAATTAAAGTTATTTTTTCGCTATATTGATTGTTTACATAAAATACTCTATAAACTTTAGGGTATTTTATCAAAATCTTTTCTGAAAATTATAATTTCAAAAATTGAAAAGAACTTATTGAAGTAAACTTCAATTATCTTTGAATTTTATGAAGATTCAAATTCATGCTAGCATACTGGTTGGTCATGCCAATAATTTTAACCACAACACTAACTTTGATACTTTTTATATAGTAGATAGAGAAACTAATAGAAAAGAAAGAGAATTTTCTAAAATTCTCAATATGCGTTACAATATAATAGTCATACAATAAACAGAATTGAAGACACTACTCAATTACTAAACATTTAGTAATCATTTTTATACAATTTACATATTTCTCTACTCACATTTACATTCTTCAAAAATGTCCGCTCCACCATTTTTGCGCAACAAATTTATCCCCTATATCTCCCATTTATCCCGTTTCCATTTCAATTAATAGCTAGCCGATCTGATCTGTCTTTCAGATCACTTTGGTTTACACGGAGCTTGAGACATGGCCCACAACACTTTGGCCGTGGATTTTCGTTAAATAAACGCCTGTTTTCATATTCTTTGATTAGCAAAAATCGTATTCCTTATTTGGAACTGTAACCAAGAGGCAATGCCTTAACAGTTAAGATTTGCAAAATACAACTTCCTGAAGTCTTTACGTTATTTATTTCTTATCTTGTATTATTTAAATACTACTATAAAGACTATTTTTGTTCATTTTCACTTCGGTAAGAAGCATCAAGAAATGTACTTGAAACATTAGCATGTTTCTCAACTTCAATCGTTTTTTTACTCGTTATGAATTATCTACTTTTTCCTTCTTATAATTTCTTATTACTTTTTAATGACATTTTATTCATGACCCCATTCCAAATATTAACCAATAAATATAAGCAACGCCTTATTTTTATTAGGGAATCATATCTGTGGCTTCTCGGAATAACCGAATAAGTCCATTTTTCAAGTTTCCAAGAAAAACGGGTTTTAATGTTCAAACTTATATGTAAGATCGGGAGAAACGAGATGAGTCACGAGACTTGACTAGTCAATTGACACATTCAAAACACATATTCACACGCTGGTTTCAACAGATTATATATTTTCTGATGCGTTCAAAACGAGTAAGAACTCAAAAAAGTATGGACTTATCTGGTTATTCCGGGAACTGTGGATTTATCTGATAGTGCGGTTCGCGTTTATTTAAGAGCATATTATTTAATATTTAATTATGAAACGGGTCAATAAGTTACAAAAGTATGAAATTATTCAATGAATTCTTCTAACTTATTCAAGAAATTTATATTTTTGTGACATTTCTATTAAATTTACGATTATTTGTAGTTTATTTGTATTGTACTAATATTGTAAAATTTTAAAATGTTTATAATTTGAAAGTGTATAGGAACTTTTTAAACAAACAGATAAATATATATTATCCATCATATTCACATTCAATTTGAATAGATAAAATAAATGATAACTACGACAAACGAAAAAAATGATGGACTTATCCGGTTCTTCCGGGCAGAAAATTTGAAAAATGGACTTATCTATGGTTACGTTTAGGGTGAATTGTAGCTTTATGGCAATATTTTTGCTACTACTGAAAGTGGTAAATGAAAAAGGTCTATTTGAAAATACAAAATCCGGGGTTATCTTGATTTAAAAAAAAAAAAAAGTGGACTTATTCGGTTATTCCGGGAAGCCACAGATATTTAAAGATTTGCAGTAAAGCCTGTCACTAACGACGATTCCTGTATTCCTTAATTAATCTCATAATAAGTTATCATAGCTCTTTTTAGATATATTTTACTATTAACAGAGAATACATGATTATAGTAAAATAATATTATTGTAAGTGTAGGAAGTATAGTTTAAAGAGACCTTTTAGTAGAAGAAAACACGTATATCTAAAATTGTGATGTGAAATAACGTTCCACTTATCACTGTTATTAGAAAGTGATAATATAATAAATATTATCCATTTCCTATATCAATTAAAATTTCCATTTCAATCAAAAAGTTTGGTCACTCCAGCAAATCCCTAAAATTCACCTGTAGCACTGGGAAAGTAAAAGCAGCCTGAAGTGAAAGTCCCGCAAGCTCGCGCTTGAAATCTGGCTCTCTTTCTCGAGTCCATTGAATTAGATGTCTCAAAATATTTTCGCCTGGTTTAGAGGTGGAAAGAGTATCAGCGCGCTTGCCGAGAGAAAGTTTCGCACAGCAGGCAATCCTGCCACCCAGAGCTGTATACAGAGGCGCGGCAGCGGTGGCAGCAGCGAAGGCGGTAGTTCGGCAGAACAAGTTCGCTGATTCGATTACGTGACCTGCAGATGATGTATGATACGGTGTGGGCGAGGGGGAGGGAGGCAGGAGGGAGGCCAGCAAAAGTCGCGGCGGGAAAAGCGCCGTGAGGTGGCCGTAAGTTACCAGTAAAGCGAGCAACTCGACAACTCTCGTCCTCTCCCCAAGGCACTAGCCCTTTACCCTCCCTATCACACACACACACACGCATACACATACAAGTGCACATGAGAGTTTGCGTGTGTGTGCGGGCGTGCGATGTTTCGAGGTGGACATAACCCCTAAGCTAACCCAGTTTAGCCAGCGCAAGGGGGCGAGATCTTAAAAAAATCCATAAATATCAGCCCCTTTCTCGCTCCATTTACTCGAAATCACGCTGGCCCGGGCGCGTTTCGATTCCACACGCGAGAGTTAGTCCCTTCGACCTCTCATATGTGCGTGCGCGTGCAGTAGGGTATGTATATACACGACTACGTCCCTCATAAAAAAACGCCCTTTAAACGTTAAGGGATTTCAAAAATTTCACTACGTCGACCCGAATGAATAATGTAAGAGGCGGGTAGCCGATACGTAGTAGGCGCCGGACTAATACTAGCTGGAGCGTTAAATTATTTGGGATGAGGAAAGAAGAACGGAAGTACGAACGCTCGAGATGCGTAGGACCCGATTAGAGAGCGAAGTTTAACGTGCGCGGGCGATGTCCCTTCATGCGAGGACGGCTATTACTGTTGTATATTGAGCGGGGCCTCGGGGTTTCTGTGGAGAAATTTATCGCTGCTAGTATGGATTTTGAACCGTGCGCTCTTGCTTACTTGACTATGAATATAGCTGTTTACTGATTATCAAATGTGTATACGTATATATATATAAATTCAAATATGTATAGTCTATATAGTCAAAATATTTTGGTGAATTATAGCGAGTATATTAGAGGGGTGAAACTTTGTTAACCTCTAATACCTAGATACATGTAGTTGTAGAAAAATACGCAAATTTTTTATTTACTATATATATTACCGTTACTATTTCTACTTTTACTTTCTTCCGAAGGAAGCTTTTTACCATTATTATGGAGAAACTCATTTGAAATTGAATTCAATATGTTGAACATTAATATAATTAATGTTTACATTTGCTTGATTTTAATAGATAGACAATGTTTTACCAACTCTCATTGTATTCGCATGTGGCTAACTAGATGATACGCTCATGTGTTAATATTTGTACATATGTTTCGGTGTAAATACACGTTCAATTTGATCAAGATAAGCACTGTTAACAGCAATTCTATTAATGCTTAGAAATTCGAATGAAATTATTGAAAACGTAAAACTTATCGGTGGTACATTTTAACTCGAAAATCTTTTAAGTAAACATACTATGCCCTACTTTTCAATAAAAATCACGAAAGGGATTTCATTGTCACAGTAAGCCTCTGCAGATCTAAGTATTATAAATCTAAGTTTCTTTCACCCACTGTAACATAGTCAGCGACCCAAATTGTAAATGCAGTCATTCTGAGCAAAACATTGACCATTTATTGTGACAGGGTCTTTTAAACAGCATTAAAAGAAAAAATCAAGTGTCAAGTCTAAGTAATCTTAATAGTTATTTCCCAATAAATGTCATTATATTGATAGTTAAACGTTACGTTAAAGCTTGCAAACATATATTGTATTTTCTACGCCCATCTAACCTTCCAATACAGGTAATTATGTTCTTTATTGGTGAGTTAATACGTCAATGTTAAATTTCAAAGCTATCAAATAAAAAATCCTGAATTTCATTGTCCTTAACTTTCTCTAACTTCCGTTGAGTTTAATATTCGATAGTCGTTTATACTATTAAAAAATATCGGGTTCTAGAAGTATATTTTTTATATTTGAATTAATTATTTACTTTTTATTATAATAGAGGTAACTATCAAAATTTTAACTAAATAAGTTACTTTCTTAAATTCATAATCTTCTTTTGTCCGTAAAACCAAAGAAAATCGATAATAAATTATTTAAATAGGTTACGGACTTAAAAATCTCCATCAAGACAAAGAGGATGAGCTCATGCACACGCGTTAAAAAAATTAACAAAAATCAATTTCAATGACAATAGTTGCAGAAAATTTCCATAAATATTTTTGTTTGAAAATTTTTTAAACTATTCTAAAGTTTCTTCTCTGAGAAAGTAAATAATTTAATCAAACTTATATTGTTTTTAGTACCTCATACTACTTTAGAGTTCTAATTTACATTTATAATTATATGTTAAAAATTTTGCATGAAAGTCAACTATACCACAGATTTGTATCAGTATGTAAATGATTATCCTGACATACTCTGCTTTAAATAGGTGCCACAAAATTTGCATTGACTAAGTTATTTGCCGCATTTCATGACAAAAATTAAATTTTTAAGAAACTTTTGCAATTATAAGTTGTCGTAAATAAAATATTTTCAGAACTTTCTCAAAATATTATTTCATTAGCAAAAAACATGCCAATAATTAGGATATGTGTGAGAATTAATAGAGAAACGTTGGTGTGCTCTTTTCACGCCGTCCTACATTCTACTTAACGCCCCGCATCGTAATCCACGAGCAGCCCATGCAACTCGCGCGAATTACAGTGCACTTATGCATTCCGCGTGAGCGCTAGATTCACACCCTCAACCCTTTTCTAGAAACGTAAAAAGTCAGAGAACGAGAGTGCGAGGAAATTCGAGTGCGTGAAAAGACCAGGGATAGAAGGAGAAAGAGGAAGAGAGAGGATAAAGAAAAGATATAAAGATATATACGCATTCCCAAAGTCGATTTTCCATTACATTAAGGCTCAATATTAATTTAACTCTATGTGCGGTATGCATCTGTCTTTCTTCATCTGCATGTGTGCGTGCAAAATTACGTCTACTTTGCAAGCAAAATATTACGGGCGCGCTCGTACGTGTGCGAGTACGAGCGCGTGCGTCTTTTACTCTCATGGTAATAAAGCAGTTTATGCGAATTTATATAGTGCTCGACGTGCGTGTGTCTTTCGCTCTGTGGCACGGCCATTCTCCTCGCTACAAGAAACATGTATGAATACGTATATTTTATATGGGTGGCTTTAAACGGTTCCGGCTAGATAATAGGTATATATTCCATGTGAGTGTACATAGTGGTAACGTGACCTCGCGCTTCAATATTCCGTCTTCACACTCTTAAATCCCTATCTTTGCCGTGGTCTCGTTCGAAGTAGTCTTGGCCACGTCTATATGATGGTAGTCGTTTCCCGCGAAATAGCTTCGATCAACAATTTGGAATCACTGGACGCGTTCTTCGAGTAAAACTGTTAGAAAACAGTCACATGCTGCTCATTTAATAAGCAAGCTTCGTTTAAATACTGAAAAACCATTTAAAAAAAAAAAAACATTCTTTTGTCCATAATTGTTTCAACTTTTATGGTTTTAAAAAAATATACTTAATCAAAAAATTTAAAAAATCCATAACTGTATACGATAGATGCACTGAAAAAAAAAAATACTAAATTCAAAAAAATGGATTTACTAGAAAACTAATTTGTCGAACTGAGAAACTAACTTCTTGAT
>JAYJLV010082432.1:0-14124 GCA_036873485.1 Torymus texanus | reverse complement strand
TCTAACTTTTTTCTGGGGAGGCATGAGGGTCTATAACTCTACAGAGGTTCATGGTGTTGTATTACCTACAACCTCTGCGTGAGTTTCAAGACTAAAAGTATTTCAGGAAGGAAAAAGTGATAGATTAATATGAGCATAAAAATCCCATTTTTCATGAAATTGATGATTTTACAATTTTTTAAAGAAAATGAGAGCTAATCCTACTCCAAAACTAGTTGGGTGACATTTGTACATACTGTAGCTGTACGCCTAGATTTTTTGTAGAGCTGGGTCAATGAGTGGACCAAAAGAAAACTCAATTTTTACTATTTGAATGGTCCTATCATAATAATAAAATATTGCTGGACCTATGAAACCTAGATTTTCATAAAATATAGATTTTTTGTGGAAAAAAGTCCTTTGAAGTTTTTTTCTTAAAATGCATCTATCATGAGTAAAATGTGTTTGTAAATTGCTAAAAATCATGAAAATTCATGAAATGTGCTACTTTGATAATTTTTAGCTCCGAAAATATTTGATAAAAAATGTAAATAATTCAGGGTAGTTCAAAATATGGCTTAGATTACGTAAATAAGCATAAAAAATTTGTTCATCTGTGACTTGACAGAGAACCGGCCATATATAAAACATATTATAATGATGATGATAAAATGAATGCAGTGCAACTCACACATCATAGATCTGACTAATCTGAAATTTCTCATTATCAAAAATAATACTATTGATTTCGAAAGCAAGTATGCAAAAAAGACATATGACACTTGCTGGCCTAAATAGGCTACAGGGTTAAACCCAAAATACATACAACAAAATTATTCTTATTATTTATGAATATTGCAGCTAACAAGTGACTTGAATATCGATCTTGATAAGATCAAGGAAAGAATTGCACAAAATAAAAATCCTAAATTTAATCAAGAAAAGGTTACTGAAGCAGCGACAACTTGCGCGGCCGAAGGTAAGAAACCTTAACCTTTCGTAATTATTCCAATAACAATAATTTTAACATGTCAAGGATAACATATTTATAAGTATATAAAGTTTTTACTGGATGTAAAAAAATATCTGTATTTAAACTTTGAATCTATACTTTAAAGGATTATAAAAAACCAACAGTAAAAATTTTGGTTGAATTATATTAGTCTTATAAAATCATTTTTACTACAAATGCTTATATTTAATTAACACAGTACCTATAAAATGTGGTTAATTTTCTACCAACGATATTCTATTAAATTAATGACGAAATTAAAATATTCAAATTAATAAAATAAATTGAAACATTACATAATTAATTATTATGTGCCAATTAAACGCTATTGTAGTTACTTTTAATCATAGCCGAATTCATTCAACTAATATTAGAAAAAATTCCATAAAAATGCAACCCTCATGTTCAATTTATTTCATAATTTTAATGTAATTTATCGTAAAATTTTTAATTATTTTCAGCGCAAAGTGTAACTGATAAATGTGAAAAGGCAGGTACATACAAAAGATGTATGCATTCGAAAATGCGACCCGAAAAAGCTACACCGGAACAACAACCATCCGAATAAAACATTTGCAACTAAAAACATGATTCTATGAAAGAATTTCTAAATAATTGAATAAATAAATATTATACGTAACATTAAAAAATTGATTTCTTTTCATTATACAATATGTTTTAATTAAAATATCAACTAAAAATACAATGAGACCAATTTGATTACTTATATGCTTGTCAACATAGGTTATCATATTAAATAATTATTTCCAACGTGGTGCGCAAAGTTGAACTTCGCACATCTCGGTAGAAAAATAGTGTGCGATATTCGTGCGCTGCGTACCTACTTGCACTCGCACTTTTATCGCTAGAGCGATGCGAGGATTACGCTCTTCTAAAAATGAATAAGTGGAAAGTAACTCATTGTTGTAAATAATCAAAATAATCTACCAATTCTTTTTAGTGACTACTAGTTTATTATGTAGTAAACATTTATTTTACTGCTTAAATAGGTAAATTTTCATTAATATATAAATTTATAGAAATAGACTCACCGTAGAATCTTTTGTTTTAGTCTAAAAACCAAAAGGTTTGACAATTACGTCTATTCTACTTTCAAAATTATTATAGTATATTTATTCAATACTTTTTATTTGTTAAAAATTTTGTCATATTTATAAATTTTTCCATAATATACTGCAAATATTGGTATTTCCGAAATAACTTTAGGCTCAAAGGTTCTTGTTTATCCACTGCTGCGCCAAGGAAAAAACGGTTTAACCAAAGCAATTGTACATAGGACAAATAGCACAATTATGTTTATATATTTCTCATTACTTATTCTTCATTACATATATTTCTTAATATGCTGTGATCTTTTCCAATTATTACATTTTATTTATAAAAGATCTAAATATAAAATTAAAGGATTAAAAAATAGTCTATATTAATATCTTATTTTCATCATATATTTTTATTGGATTCATCATTGTAAATATAAATATTATATATCTATTCTTAATATTTAACTGTACATTTGACTTATTTCTATGTTACTTCTTTCATAGGAAGAAATCGACACTATAAATTTAATGTAAACTCAAACCATATATAATATGTCTTATTGAATTCTATCATCAAGATTGCTGATATAAACTAAAGTTCAATAAAAGTATTACAGGGAATAGTGCCACATCCTCTTTAGATTCTTATATTAATTTGAATTATTCTAGGTACATGAACTATTTTGTAAACATTATAAAAGAAGAATTTCATGACAATTATAGTAAATAAAAAGTTGATCCCCAAAACATCGGTAATAGAAAGAATTTAATACAGCTTTAAGAACAGGTGAAGTAGAAGAATTAATCATTGTTATAAATGGAAAAAATGTATTGCGTTTTTACTTCATTTGTACTAAGAAAATATTTATCAGTACGAACGAGGTAACGATTTTCCTATTATTTAATTTATAAGCAGGCTTCTTTTATAGTGTTCTTCTGAAAAATGTTCCAAGAATATTTCATTTATCGAAATGCGTATAAGTAATATTTTATCTCAAATAACCAGATACAGATAAAAATGATTCGTTTTAATTAGTGATGAATATGTTGGTTAGTTGAGCATCAATTATAATTAATATAAACAGTTTTCAGTATCGCTTCTTATGCACAATATTCTAAACTTGTTGTGAAGATTGATAAGTAATTTTTAAAAATATTTCTCTGAACAAACAGAAAATAATATACAAGAAACAGTATAAAGGTGGTGGTAAATATTCTTCTAAGCAAAAGTTTATCATTATTTTGAAGTAATATCATTAATCAAATCAACCGCTCAACATGAATCTTATTTATCCCAATACTTATACATTCTAACTTTATTTCAAACGTGAGCAACAGAATAGTTCCACAATCAACATCATCATTGAATAACGAAACACTTATCTTACTTTATTCGCGCAATTTTGGCATCTGGTCATTCGTCGGCCACGGGGACACTTGATTTAAGTAGAAAAAAATGGTTATTTGAAAAAGAGTTAGAATTTATCATGGTATATTATCCAAAAATATCTCTTTAGAACTTTCGACCCAAATTTGTAGGCCTTCGCAAGTTCCAACATCACACGTCAAGCGCATATCGGAGCGCATGACGTGATTTCTCAACAGTATTTTTTATGAACGGGTTTTTCTTAGAATCTTATTTTTAAGTATGCATGCAGAATAGAGAAATGTAATTGACCGATTTCAAGTAACTGGAGCTTATTTCATAAAAATTTCATTTTCTTTAACATGAATGTAACACATTTTGAAAAAAAAATTAATTATTATTGTTTTTTTGCAACAAAGAATCAAAATTTTGTCTCAAATACCAAAAGTTCTTTCAAATAAACAATTTTTCATTCTCTTTTCTTATATATACATATTAAAAGTATGTTAAAACATCTTTTTCCGAGGTGAATGTAGTATAAAGCCAGTAAATTTTTCGACTTTTTAAACCAAGTGACCCTCCTTTTAACAGACTAATCGAATTCTCTCCACGCGTCATCGGCACGCAGGAGTATAATACAAGTTACATCATGGCGAAAAGCTGGGTATCCAGGAGTGTACCCGCCGATGTCGACCAAAGGTACATCTTGGCGCAACGAGGGCGAGGAGGGCGAGCGCTGCACCGAGGAGCGAGACTCCGCATAGAGCACCAGCGGTGACGTCGTGTAGTGGCGTACCAGGCTTTGGTGACTTGGCCGCGAGGATGAGTAAGCCACAACAGCTGAGCAGCGCCAGGAACGCGAGGCTCAGACTCGTCCAGGCGCGACGCATGCTCCGACAGGCGCCTGCTAGAGTGCAACAGGCGCCGCAGCCGATCGCGCTGTCGTAGTAGTATCTGCAATGGAAATGAAAATAGATATTATTTATATGTAAATGTTTGACGTGATTAACCCCTTAACTGGCAATGGATCGTATATGTACAAATATTATTAATATGAAAATGTTTTAAAAAATTAAAACAGGAAAAAAAATTTATCCGCAAAAAAACTCAAAATTTATGTTTTAAAGCCCTTAGGGGTTCCGTATGCAAAAAATAACATTGGGAATGAAATCAGCGACCCGAAAAACCCTTATAGACAATAGTTTTGTGTAACTAGACTTATTATTTACGGCTACCAGTTTTGGCACGAAAAGTTGTAAAAGTCGCACCAGTTAAGGGGTTAATTAAGTCCTGGTGCACCAGAAAAAGCATCTGACAGATGACATTTATGTGAGAACTGATAAGTTGGATATTTACCTTCGACCTTGTGACCATGATAAATAAATGCCCAAGCCGCAAGTGAGTATTCCGACCAAAATAAGGATTATGGGTGCATTTCGTATGCTCGATTTTTCGGTTCCACTGACTAATGTTGTATTGGCTTCACTCGTTGGTGGAGATAAAGGTGGCACCTTGAATAAAATATGAATGTTATTATAATTGTATTCACAAACATTGATTTTTACTTCAGTAAAATTAATGCCTTTTAATAGTATGATGTTCTAAATAACTATCATCAATTTTTATTATATTAAATGATGATAATAATTTAAAAGAGAAATTTTAATTTAAAAACTTCGGGCTAATATTGCACATGCGTATAGATCTTAATATTATGTGTTACTGGATTAAACTACATCTACAAATAAATGAACACAATTAATATTTAGTTCTATAACTTTAATTCCATTTTAGAAAATATATTTTACAACGCCGAAGTTTACGTATACTATGTACATAGTACACATATATATATATAAAAGTAATACTATATTAATACATACAAATCTTTCTATAACTATTAATAAGTTTAGTGATTCGTAAATTTATTTTCAACTAATATGTCGATTATTATATATTATGTTATATTCCATAAATAAATATTGAATATTAAGTAATAATTGATAATTATTTTAAAAATATGTAAAATCTATTCAACAAAGTTTTATAAAATTTGAAATATCACACGGGAAGTTAAAGTAAAATTTTTTCTATTTAAGTACAGTATATTCATTTAAAGTAATCGGAAAAATATATACTCAATCTTTCGTTGTTACATAAAAATAAATGTAAAAAACAAATTATATGTTATATAAGTGATATCGAATTACATGTCTGTAAAAATAAATCTCATTACTTCTTGAAATATATGTAATTGTATAACTTAGTTGTTTATGTACAAGCTACTTTATAATGAGCTTATTACGATAATAGTTTTTGCTTGTTCAATCTACAGCCATAAAATTTGATTTTATAAGCTGTATTTACTTATAGAAAGGCTCATTAAGATTTTATTAGGCTTAATTTTATGAGCACAAAACGAATTTGATTCAAAGCTTAATAAAATTTAATTAAATAAACATAGTAATAGTCATAATCTTTCTAAGAAATTCTAAAAAGGCTTAATTCATAATCATAATTATTTTCAACGTAAACTTGTAAGTCAAAAATGTTAAAGCTTATAAAATTCAATATTAATATTTCGTATACCAATAATACTATTATTCAAATATTGTTCACTTTTCATAAATATAAATAAATAATTTAGAATCTAACTGGATCTTTGAAATTTAAAAGCTTAATTGGCCTCTTAACAAAAAGAATCAACCGCTATTCCCATCTTCATCTTCTACACGAAGAAGACGAGATAAGCAAGTATAACCAAGAGACTCACTACCGCGGTGCGTGCGATGAAGGCGCCTTCGACACCCTGGTACAAGCTCGCCTTTTGCTTCTCGGTGTAAATGCCCTCGTCGTATCTCTGCGTTGTCCTACCGTAAACAACCGTCTGTGGTGTTTCGGTGATGTGATGCTGTTGCTGCGGTCGACGTTGTTGGGCGATCTGCTGAGGCTCGTAAAGAGGCAGGCAACGACGTGCTGACGGTGGATCCTTGTTCGGGGTCGAGGTCGTCGGACCACGCGGCGACAACGCACGATTCTGCGGCGTGCTCTGGTGCGCTGCCGGCGAGTTCATCGCTCGGTGACCTGCAGAGAGAAGAGAGAAGAGACTGTAGAATGAGAGGCAGAGAGAGGGGAGAAGAGAGAGAGAGAGAGAGGCAAGTGAGGCTGGTCAGGGCTGCCGAGTCATTGTCTCTCTCGCGGATGTGCAGTGGGTATATGCGCTAGTATCGCTGGAATTGCGCTGCCTTGCAAAAGGCTTTCACGTTTTGTAGAATTCGGGCGAAGAAGTATAATAAAGTTTCAAATGTTTCTGATGATTGCTTTATTGGGACAGTTTTGTCAATATTATTAGAATTTTGAGAATGCTATTGTTTGATAATTATTATAACTATGTTAGATTAAGACAAAAGCTTGTTATTCAGTTAAAGTATTTTTAATTTAATGAAATTCATTAGATAATAGCGTTTTAAAATTTGATCGATTTTTATTCTTTGCTATTAATAATAACCTAGGGAAAAAAAATCTTCGAGTATACTTTCTGAAATAATGAAATGCCATTTTATATGCATAAAATTACGTAGGTAAAACTACATAATGATAAAAATAAAACTCGGAAAAAGAACTTTTCTTAAGTAAGCATCTTCCTCTTTTGTCTCCCATCTCAAAAGGGAACACTTAGCGCTTGAAAAAGTTCAAGACAAAAAACAACAGTTCCAGAAACTCCAATAATCGCGCGGGAATAATGGTCTCTCGCCAAACAATGTCTCATTACTCCCACCGAAACCTCGCTGTTCTCCCGCAGACAATCTCGAGAGCATTCAAACGACTCAAGCGAAGCGCGAAAAAAGAAAAGATCTATATATATACGTGCTTACCGACAGCTGAGGACGAAGGCGAACATCCTGGTGTAAAGCTACCGCCCCGTTGGAGACCATGTACTCCAGGTTGCTGTTGTTGTGGACTCTTCACCGGTGACAGTGGATCACCCTGAGACCTTGAACGCGGTTTCCTTGGTGTTGTCAGGATCTCGTGTAACTTTTGCGTGGCTACGTTATTCATTGGTCGCTGCTGTTGTTGTTGCTGAAGTTGTGCTGCTTCCAGCCCGTTACGCTCCGGCAGACTCGGCGGATCCTCGTCCTGCATCGGCACGCTTGTGTAACGGCCTGCAAGGGATTATTATAATGCGAAAGGTGTACTTTAGGAAGTGAGCGTCTTTCTTTTTTCGGTTAGCCGGGGAGTTTTAAAACGAAAGGAAAGGGGATACCGCTCGAATTTGCGCGGATGTAGAAGTTCTATTTCAGTTGTCATGCAATTGTAAATACCGTAAATGTCAGATATTTTTGTTATTTTGTTATATCCGGTACGTGTAATATACTTTTTAACATATTACCGTAATTTAATCAATGAATAGAAGTTAATTTATGTATTTTGCTATCTTGATAGTTCCATTACCTACACCTCATCAAATCTACATCACAAGTTTTATATTAATTAAATACTTTCAAACATAATCTCACCTCTGGGTGTACTTTTCTGTCTCCGTGATGTGTTCCATCCCTGGCCATCATCTTCGATCCACTGTGCCGGATCATGAGGTCGTACTCCATCAGGCCCTAACGTCGTGTAATGCGGATCTGGCGTTCTATACGACCTGACCGATCCTCTGATAGAATTCTGCCGACTAGGCAGCATATGCGGTGGTGGCGTCTGCTGGTACTGTGGTGGTGGTGTCGCAATGACCCTCTGTTGAAGCTGTTGCTGCTCGATGAACTCGTAACGAGAGTTGTTGGCTGTCACCGTGGCGATTGGTTGCTGAAGTTGCTGTTGTTGTAACTGTTGTGGCTGCGGATGATGTGGTTGAAGCTGAACCTGAACTTGCACGCTGGCGTCGTCTTGGATGTACTCGTAGCGATTGGTTCTGTAAGCGTATGCTTGCCGATTGCCAAGAGGTAAACTACCGACACGTCTGTGAGCATTGGCTGGCGGTGGCTCATCGATGTCATCGTCGATATAGCAATACCGATCAGCGGTTGTACGGTTCAGATTAACTACACTACGGTGATGAGGCAGTGGTAGCTGCTGTGGATGAGGGTTCAGGTTGGATTCTGGACTGCCGTGGAAGGCAGGATTTGTCTGGCCATACTGTGGCTGTGGTTGAAGAATCGCTGGTGGCGGTGGTAGATCATCCTGGCAAGTGAGAACGTACCAAATAAAGTTAACGCGGTAGGTAGTTAAGTAAAATAAGGGTTCGCGACTGATCTTTATTCATACTTGAAGGGATTTTCTAAAGCTTCTAATAACAAATAAAAAAATTAACATTTTGTTGATGTAACCGCATTTTGGCGTAAGCTGCTACATAGTATTAGAACAATAACAATGAATTCTATTTTAAACTTAATTATTGTTATAAACAAAATATAAACAAATATAAATTATTATTAAAAAATTACTAGTAAATTAATATTCTCGAGTCTTCCATTTGTTTATTTAATTTTCTTCTATATTGTCTTTCAAAAGCATGTATGTAATTTATTATTATACTATTTTTATGAGCAACAATAAGGAATTACCTTATCTATAATTACTTTATTAATTTCAAATTGTACGCAGAAATAGACATCTTCATCATGAATGTAATTAAAATGCAGAGAATCAATAAAGCGAGCTTTATATTTATCTTTTAAGTAATATTACTTTTATCTCAGAAAAATGAATCCGATTATAAATTTCTTTATAGATTATTTGAATATCCACAATAAAGAGATAACAAGCATGATATCAACCATACGTAAATGACGACAATAAATATTTTATAAAAATATATTATTTAACTGTCGATGCCTTATACTAATAATAATAATTAAAACATAAAAGTATTTAATAAAAATAAAAAATATTAAAACCCAAGTATCTTTGTAAGTAATCTAGTATCTAAAAATAACCGACGCATTGGTAACGGTTTTTTCATACAACGCCCCATCGATCTCCCCTATATTACGGTTTGAATTTTTTCGAATCCTATACGCTAGCGCCGCCTGTCGGAGATATTCATGTAAATTCCCAATTTTATCATTTATCGTAAATACGAAAAGCCCGTATGAATCAATAACCGATTTTCAATATGAATTTAAAATCTTCCAACATATTATTCATTTATGTTAATCCAGCGTCTTTGTTAAAATCAATACGAGGTCATTGCCTATAATTGAAGTGACCAAAAATAATGATTCAGGTCCCAATAATGTTCCATTGTTATAAGCAACACAAAGAAATGTCCCCGCAAGTCACCACTTGATCGACTCACGCCTTATCCCCCATAAGTCAACCACAGTCACGTTCGATTTTCATCTCCCAAAGTCACAACATGACAACATCACGACCACTAATTAGGTCCACTATATTCATTACCCTCGCTCCTGGACACCCACAAACTTAACCGCATAATTTTTAGCGCACTTTTCATCAAAACAAACATTAAACTATCTTTTAAATTTAAAAAAAGTATTAAAATACTTTTATCGTTTCTTTTCCCACACTACTGTTATACTGTCGCATTACGTCTACCTAACGTCCTCTAATTTTCGCAACAAAAGGATTCCTCATGTGGTGCAACAGGAAATCCTAATACGTCAAATTTAGACCACTCCGGTCCCTTTTCTTCCTGCCCTGCCTCTATATACCTAAGCTCATTCACCTCCCTCGCTCTCTTCAACCGTAGAGAATATACACAACACATCCTTTTTCTCACGCGGTTCTTCGACTGAGAGGAAAATGTCTTACCTGCAGTTGCGGAGGTGGCGGCAGATCAACGCTGTCACTGCTTTGGCTTGTGCTATCCTCGTGTATGTACTCGGATTGCCGGCAGAAGGATGGATTGGTGTAGCAGTGTACCTGCGATGGATCCTGTCTATTCGCCATCTCTTGTGCTTGCTGATTTTCCTTTTCGTTCTATCTCTCTCCCTCTCTCTAGTTCTCTCTATTGCTCCCTCTATACCTTCTCCCTCTCTCTCTTTGGTATGTGTAAGTACGCGCGTGTGCGTTTGCAAGATTTATCGCAAGGCCGCTTCGCGCATCTTCCTCCGCTATATAAGACCGCAAGCAGAAGGAAGTTTCTGCCAAAAAGAGATTCTTTTGACGCACTGTCACTTCCTGACGAGAATGATCATGACACTGCTGACATAAGTCGTCTGCCAGGTATGTTCCAAGGAGTAGCTGACGTTAGCACCAGGTACCACAGTTGGCAAGTTGTCGTAGCTGGTATCCTTGTCAATCGGTGCACTGAGCTTCTTGCACATTATTATAGCTCCGAATTGCAATTCGCGCACATGTAAAATAATAAAAAAAAGCTCGTTTCTCGTTAACTGTATCACTCGAATGATCTTAAAATTCGCGATACATGCGAAAAGGTGTCGTTGGATTATATATATAAAAAAAGATCGATTAACGAGGTGTTTCCGTGCGCGGGGCCAGCGCGTCAAGAGCAAACGAGTAAACGAACGATATATAGAGAGGGGAACGCTGGTGCCGCGCCGGCGGTTTTCTCGTTACTGACCCAGCCGCATGCGAGCGCAGCCGGCGGTACAAGCGGCAACGGCTCCGGCAGATGTGTATTTCTCTCCACTCGCCGATGCACACACACATACACATGAGGGGAAGAGAAAGAGAAAAAGCGCGCGCTTGTGCTAGCACGGGGCCAGCCCTCGATTTCTCCCTCTCTCTCTCTTCTTTTGCTATGGTCGTCTCTCTCTCTCTCTCTCTCTCGCTCTCTCTCTATTACACAGGATGCAACGTTCGCGCGCACGGGCATGAAAAGCAGCGACGACGAGAAAGAGAAAGTGAAGGAGAGCGAGAGAGAGATAGAACGAGACCTAGCGCACGTAGATTGTACGTACGTACGTACGTATATACGTGCATTGAAAGGAATCACTTAGACTGCATGATCGAAGCGAGCGCGCTTGTTGTACTTTTGTTTTTGTTAATACAACTCAGCGTCTGCAACGCGGTCGGGGACTGTTTTGAGCGCGCAAAGTCTGTACAGAGAGGCGCTCGTCGTAGGAGTCGTTTTCTGCAATTATGAATTTTTTGTTGCAGTACGGGTTTCCGCGCGTCGTGGACATTTTTACAAGTAGCTTGTTGCTGCTCTGTGGTATGTGCGCGAATCTGCATTGTGAAGCGGAGAGTAGTGGAAAATTTTGGGTCCTGGTTCAGGATTTATTATTACTATTTATACATCAAATGAGAAGATGTTATATTATAATGTTAAAGACTCTGTTTGAGTATAGATATTGTTGATCTCTCTTGATATAAAATATCATGAGTAATGTAAATAAATAAATAATCACTGTTATTATAACGACATAGTGATTATAAGAAAATAATAGAGGTTTACGCAGTTTTAGAACGTTTTATAATATTTCCCTTAACTATACAGAAAAAACCTGTTGAATCGTTTAACGATGCTCATGGAATAAGTAATGAGTTTGTAGAATTCAGTAATACATACAATTTGATAATGAGGCAAATTATATCTAAAGGAGCATGAAGTAAAATCATAAAAAATACAATTTAAAGGTATACATTAGATGACGCTTATACTCATGCATTACTACACAAGTATATATATTCTAACAAGACACGTAGCAAGAAATTTTGTTAAATTAATAGTATAGGATTAACATTAAATCAAACATTATTGTACAAGCTGTTATTCGTAACGATAAATAATATGAATATTACGTTAAGAATATCATCCAGACGCATAAACGATAATTTTCTCTATATGAACCGTACCATCTACTTTCAATCGAGAGAAAGTACTTCGCGCGCGAAGGTGCGTCTATAAAAAAGCGCGATCGTAGGTGCGCGCGCTCGCTGTATATATACATATACTCGCGGCAAACGGAAAGTCTGCAAGATACGAAGGCATGCAAGCGCAGTTGATGGCAGAAAGCCGTCGAAGCGAAGCAAGTTAAAGAGCGAAACTCGAGGGGGTTGTATACGCGTGCATTCGGGGGCTGCTCCGCCCGCATTAACGGACTTCGGGGGGACTATATATGTGGACCGTTCGCTGTCTCCCCCCTCTTGCTACTATACACGCGCAGGCGCATTATACGCGTATGTTTGCGTGTTTTTATTCCCTGAAAATGGAGCTCACTTTCTGCGGTTATATTTGTAAATTTTGTGGAGGATGAAAGAAGAATTCGACCACACGCGCGTTTTTACCATCGGGTATCTGCATTGACAGGCAAAACATGTTATTTTTTAATTAATAATGTAGAGGTGCTTTTGAGATGATGTTATTTTTTAATCAATAATTTAGTTTTTTCTTGAAAACTGAGTTTGAATGCATAGTCAGTATACTATATACTGTCAATTTATATGTTATACAGATTCTATACGTACTATTTGGAGAAAATATAAAGACTACTATTCAAAAGCCATTACCCAAAGACAAATCTGTCAAGCAGAGATTTTTTTTTCTCTCCATAAAAATTTCTGTTTATATAGATGTGGAGTGTATGAGAGCCACGTGTTTCTTGTTTTTCACGCTCCGATACTCGCGCCCAAACCGAATAAACGTATAGCTTTGTGGTGCCGCACAAAACGATCGCGAGTGTAAATTCCATTTTTTCAACGTCTTAAAAGTCAAGTTTTCGAGGCTAAAAATTACCGGACCTTATAATAACATTTGAATATTAAAATATACTCATTTCCTTTCAGGTGCTTACAAAGTTATGCTCATAAATTTATTTTATGAGCATTAATGATTCAAGTAATTGCGAATATATATAGTAAATATAAAAAACGATGATAATTTTTAAGATCAAATAAACAGTTAAGTTGATATTGAATAATATTTCATTTTATTTTATAATATATTGTATTCTGAAAACAAATAAAGTAGTTGTATATAGATTTATAAAATAATTTAATATAGAAAATTTATTAATATTATATACTTTGCTTAAATATTTGTCAACTCTCTCATTAAAAATGATATTTGCAAGCATATATAGAGATGAAAAATAAGTTTTACATTCACCCTTAACGCTCATTTTCAAACCAACTCCGAAAACACTCCAACCTTCTTCTTGCTCCGAAAATTCAAAAAACCTATACGCCGTCTACGATCTTTCAAAAATAAATTACGAAGATATACCCCCAGACACATCTGCGTTTAAAAGGAAGCTAGCGTAGACGTGCGACACCATCGTCTTGGCGGGACTTGACTTTTCCAACGGGCGCCAGGACCCCGCATGTTTTCACATATATGTGCACACACATAGGCACATGCGCATATATATGTGTATAAGCATATACATACATGCAAAGGCAGCTGCGTCGAGCGACCGTTGGCAGACGCGAGCACGCGTTCAAGCCCCTTCCTCTCTCTCTCTCTCTCTCTCTCTCTCTCTCTCTCTCTCTCTCTCTGCACGCGGGGACATCTGCCGTGACGCGAGCCGATGCACGCGCGACTCCGTATATACCTTGCTTCCATGCTCTATACGTTAAAAGGCGCGAGATGTAAAAGCGTGTGTGTGTAGAGAGAGAGAGAGCGAGAGAGAGAGAGAGAGAGCGAGAGAGAGAGAGAGCGAGAGAGAGAGAGAGCGAGAGAGAGAGAGAGAGCGAGAGAGAGAGAGAGCGAGAGAGAGAGAGAGAGCGAGAGAGAGAGAGAGAGAGAGAGAGAGAGAGAGAGAGAGAGAGAG
>JAYJLV010082411.1:0-14128 GCA_036873485.1 Torymus texanus | reverse complement strand
GTGTGTGTGTGTGTGTGTGTGTGTGTGTGTGTGTGTGTGTGTATATATATATCCGGCAGTAGGTCGCGAACAAGCGCAAACGCATGAGCGAATAAATTCGAACGGCGTAGGTGCGCACTGAGTATATACGTATGTTTGTGTATATACATATATATTGCGGGCGTAATGGAATATAACCGCAGCGGCCGCGTGTGTATACGCGTGGTGCATCTGTTCAGTAAAGGAGAGAGAGAGAGAGAGAGAGAGAGAGAGAGAGAGGAGGGGAAAGAGCGATATATTTCTTTTTCGTTGATTTATGCCGCTGCGATCTTGATTAAGAGAGAGACAGCCTGGAAAAGGGTAAATAAACGAGAGAGTTTGCGCGCACGCGCAAGCTTTATCGTGGTTGGAAATCGGATCGAGGACGGGAATCGATGACTTTGTAAGTTATGGCGATCGTTAATTGGTTTTTAATTTTTTTTTCTGCGATGATGTTGCTGCTGCCGTCGCTGTACTGTACACAGGCACGTGCGATGCTGAAAATATTACTCTGTAAATTTCGACGAATTGAAAGTTATTTTATATATCATCGCTCGTGTATTATAAGCAAACGATTTTCAATGGATATGAAAATTGGATTTGATTAAAACGAATCGCGTTGAGTGTCTGTGCGCGAGTGTATCATTTATTACCGAAATGGAAAGGTTATGCATTACTCGCTTATTGTCGATAAATCACTCGTGCGCAATGCCAATACGGTATAGAAAACGAGGTAGTTAAATGCTCATCTTTCACTTTTTCAAATTTAGAGAGAAATGAGAAAGTATTTAGAATATTCAAGGCATATATTAAAGAAGCGTAATATTCGTAAATATATACGTTTAGAAACATTTAAGGATGGATAAAAACACCCACTGAATATTGTAAAAGAGAAATCTTGAGAAAAATCTTATTGTTTGTAAATCTAACGACTCGTTTCCACATTCATTAAACGGCTAATAAATCAAAAAATTTGAATCATAAGCAGATACATAACCGTAAACTTAACTGCCATTTATAAAACATAAAAGATAGAAATATTAAAGTATGTTAGTTATTTTAACATTGACAGAATATTACCTGACAACCGCGCGTGGTAATATTAAATGTCTATCTCATTATTACAAAGAAAATTATTTAAACAACGAAAAATTTCAACTTAAAAATATCTCTCCAGAAAGTCATTAAAGTAACGCGGATGTTAACTTTACGAAAATTTAGGTCGTCGCCTACATCCCCTTCCAAATTCCAAACGTAATTCCTTCCAACATTAAAAAAAAAAAAAAAGAAGACCAAAGTCTCTTTTACACCTCCCGTCTCAAAAAGTCCCTCGGAAATTCGCGCGAAAAAATCCAGCGCTTTAATCTCAAACGCAAGCGCAAGCACGAAGCAGCAAAGCAGGACTCGAGGATTTCTCTCTCTCTCTCTCTCTTTTGGCGCGTATATATATATATTCCTTAACACCCTGTACATTATACTGCGCATAACGCGAAAGTACTGCACATATACCCACAAACACATATATAAACTGCAGCCTACGTATAGTAGCATAACACAGGCATCGGCGCGCGCAGGCTCATGGCAAACGGAAAAAAGCTTAGACCCCGCTGCCGTGCTCTTTCCTCGCTGTTGCTGTTGGTTGCTACTCTCGCCTATACGAGAGAGAGATAGAGAAAGGCAGTCCGCTGTTACCGCGCGCGCGCTTTTACGAGCTGTTAATTCCACCGGTAGCAATTACACGAGTAATATACACGGTATGCGCGTGCGTATTACAATACTGTCCCGCTTTTTTTCGCTGCGCCTGCAGAATAGCAACCCGAAAAGGGCCTCCAGGTCTCTCTTTCTCTATACATATATATACGCGCGAAAAAAGCTAGCTCCGCGTGATTTAGGCGCTCGCGCGAACGCGTCTCATTTGAATAATTCCATTTCATTACATAGTAGGGAGGTCGAGCGAAAACTTGCTGGCTCCGCGCGATTTTCATAACCCAAGCTCCGAGATGGCTGTTTGCTTTAGGAATTATACGTATATATATATATATATATATATATATGTATGCGCGGGCGGACATTTTCACCACTTGGGCGGAGTTTTAATGGGCGAACTGCGCAGGGATTAAAGTCGACCGAGTTTCATTGACGGGATATCCGAGGGATTATACGAAGGAGGTAGTGAATGCAGGTGACAGATTGCGGTGTGCAGGGCACAGCCTTCCTTTTTTCTTCTCTCTCTCTCCTTCCCTTCTCGGAAGTGGGTTGCTCTTTTACGAGCGGTTTTTATCGGCTGCTACGGGAGCACAATTACATTGTCGTGAAATTTTAGCCGGCTCGTAAATATTCGCTTTCATAAATCGTAATTTAATTTGTCCACTTTTCTACTTGCTTTCCGTCCTTCTCTCTTTTTTTTTTTAACAAGCCGAGTGTGGTTTTTAAGTGTTTCATAACTATGTAAATGTGCGAAATAATATAAGTTTTTCTTTTTAAAGAAATGTTGATCTATTTGACAATATATGGTCTGTTGATTAAAAAACAAATGAAGAATGTTGACGATTAAAAGTGTCCTTCGACGCAATAATTTACTGCAATCAAGAAACTTAAATCGACTTTAGCATGTATACGCTATATTCACATAGCTTCTATATACACAGCATATACATACGCATCTCGGTGAATTTGTCAAGCGTCAATCGAACTCGGCCTTTATACGCGCGCAAGAGCAAGGCGAAGTTTTATTACCACCGCGACCATATTTTGCTCTCAATGCGAGCGCGCATTCGATCAAGAAAATCCAGTTCCCCCCGCGCAATCGTCATTTCGCAATCGACTTGTTCTCTCCCTCTCTCGCGGGAAATTTAATACGACGCGCTGGCCGCTGGTCGCGCGCGTCTCTATCTCTCTGTATGCCTGCTGTGCTCTCTTACACCGGCTGCATTTGTTTATGAACAGCGGGTGTTGTGCGCTCGCAAGTGAGTCAGAAAATGCACGTGTGTGTG
The DNA here is from genome assembly GCA_036873485.1 of Torymus texanus. Classification (NCBI taxonomy): domain Eukaryota; kingdom Metazoa; phylum Arthropoda; class Insecta; order Hymenoptera; family Torymidae; genus Torymus; species Torymus texanus. Next base: position 11,117 of record JAYJLV010082411.1, on the reverse strand, counting down.
TATATATATATATATATATATATATCGCGAGACACCGGCCACTTAAGAGACTCGCGCGGGTTGTAAACGAGTCCGTAAAATGGAAATCGAATTGCGCACTTAGCCGCGAACGGCAAGGGCATCGCACTCCATCATTTTCGAATTAAGCGTAAACAAGCGCAAGGGGACAGCTTCGCACAGTCGCCAGTCGCTTGCGAAAGAGATGAGAGACGATTAGGGGAACGAGAAGAAGAGAGAGAGAGAGAGAGAGACAGAGAGAAGGTTTTTATTGTGTGCGATGCGTGAGAGCGAAAGTTATTTTAGCGAGAAATTGCTGATAAGAAGGTGGTAAAAGCTTGAGAAATGGAATTTTGACGAACCGATTGGTTATGAATTTTATGTGTATTATATATACGTAAAATTTATCTAAATCGATGGAACGTTTTACTTGCCATACTTGTGAAAGGTTTTCGGTACTATTTTTGTAAAAGTATATGGGTTTGTGGTTAATAATTCAAAAGATCGAACTTTCCTTTGTGTCGGGTTTTTAGGCTTAGGCAGGTATTCAGGACGCTGCCGTAAAAATCAATTTGAGAGTATAGCTTTATGACTCTAGCACACTTTTGTCGATCAGCAGTAAAAGTCTATATGGAAAATCGCGACTTTTACAGTCATTTAGAAGTAAATAAATCGTTAAATTTGAAAAATAATCGCCGAGAATATATGCGTTGATATTTTATTATCAGTTGTTTAATAATTTCCATTCAATTAGCCTGTTATTGCGGTTACATGCGATTGCAAAAAATGCGTTTAGCGCATGTGGCAATAAACAATCGGCTATAAAAATGATACTTTGAATGATATTCAATGAAAGCTTTCTTTACGTTCAATTAATGCAATTAAAAACAAATTTTAGTATTGCGAATGCCGTTGCTCCTAATAATTATTATTTTTGTTTGACAGCGTTAAACATGTTTTACCTTTTCAAAATACAATATAAACAGAACTATATACAATACTCGAAATATGTTTATCAACAACTTAACGCATATGTATTTTAATTATACAGAACTAAATGTATTTCCGAAAACCTCAATATTCAAAGCTCATTCAACCGTGGCACGAACTTTTTGTATACATGTAGAAATTCCGGCACACTCGGCTATATATACTTTAGCAAGTTTGTAACTGTGATACACGCGTTATTGATGGGAAAATTCGTATGCGAGCTGGTGAACTGAACGAGGTAGTGAAATGTACACGTGTGCACGCTCACAGCTCGCAGCTCGTTCGCGATTTACGCGAGGAATGAATTACGCTCGTTATTAAAACGAATGCACGTTTAATGACAAACCTCCGAGTAATTCGAGCCGATAATATTTTCGCGAAAATCACCGATCGACTAGTAAAAAAAATCGTAGTTTATAGCTCACACGCGACAACGCGAGTATAAAAATACTTTATTATATCCATAATCGATACTCGCTTTGCAAATAATTTCAGATTCATGCGCAGGCCGAATTTTTCACGCGTCGTGTCGAAGACGACGACGACGAGAATATGAGATACGCGTGACACAAGCGCGACAACAGCCAGCGATCTAGTTACAAATTAGCATGGACGCGTTAAAAACAAAATATTTTATCTAAAGCTCTCGGCGAGTGTATGTGTATATTTTTCGCTCGAGGGATCGTATATGTTCCATGCTTGTGTATATATGAATTACGAGACAAATCGCGGCGCCGATTGGACGAGTGAATAACCGTATAGTGGCCAGTACGCGCGCATTATCACTCGCGCGCGCGCGCGACTAACTTTGGTTTTCGCAACGGATTCGAATACTATATAATTCCGTGTGTCACGAGTACACATATACGCGCGTGAGGCAGAATGCAGGCGCGGTTTTATAACGCGAGCAACAGCAGGCAGCAGCATTATGCCTTACGTGTGCCGCAAGTATTGAAATATTCGCCGTGAATGATTTAGGGCCTCTGGAAATGCAATCTCTCTCTCTCATTCGCTAGTATAGATAGATACGAGCTAGAATAATTTTTGTAATTACGGCGCCGCGTTACGGCAATATAACGAGCGCCAGCTGTGGAGAGTCGCCGCGCCGCGCGTGGATTTATTTATTCGTTTGCATAGTCAACAGTTTGATGATCGAGCTAATGCATATATGCGCGCACGCGCACTTTATAATTTATGCCGTGATCTATGCGCGCGATAAATAGTCGAAAGAAAAATGGGAGGGGATTACGAGTTCGCACGCGCGTGCACGCCTGTGTAACGAATGAAATTCACCGAGTGTTGAAGCAAAAATTGGAGTGTTGTTTATTCATTTTATGTACGCTTTGAGTGTGCTCGAAGTATAGCAACAAATATATCGAGAATGTACGCGCGGTTAAATCGCGTACAGAATTTTAAAGCTTAGTAAATTTCATTTTAGAGTAATTCAATATGAGCCTGTTTGGCATATTCGTATATGCTTTTGAAATTAGCTTTTTTTTATGTTCAAAACCACTTCTCATTCGGGAGCGATAAATGTTTCTCTACATTCGCGCGTGAACGAGACAAAAATATGGGCAATATAATAATCCTGTGAATAGCTGGTATTCACATTTTATAATAATATAATAATAATACACGCGTGGAGTAGCGCAGTATATATTAGTAATTTATCGCCTTTAAATTTCCATCAGTATATGTAGGTGTACATCCGATGGATGAATCTTATTTATCTGAAATTTATTCACCTCGTAAATTCAGCCGTCATATATATATAGTTCTGGGCAATTAAGTTTTAGAGTTTACTGAAATTGCCTTGTTGGTGCCTTAATCAGGAGTGTAATATCATCCCTGATTGCTTCCTAACCGAGTACAGTGAGTAAAACAGTCAAGGCTGCAAGGTTCGAATATCCGCTTCTAACTTTTTTCCAGCATCATTATCCCATCGTAACGTAACCAATAACCAAGATCCTATATATAACAACGATCAACATACCCAACAAATCCTCCTACCTCTTTATAATATTACCCGTACACACATACGTATAACTATCAAATTCTTCAGATCAAACGAAATGAATCGCGCAACATCTTTATTTGCAGTGATCTCCATCGGTGAAAGCTAATCCGTCAAGCGTATAGCAGTATAGGACGAATGAGGCATGCACGTTTTGTATATCCACACACGCGCATACCCTCATCCTCGACGATGGCACTGGGTCAAAAGCGATCCCTCGCATACACACATAGCAACGAAAGAAGAGAGCTCACTCGCGCGCTCGCAATAAAGCGGAGAGAGTGTAGGATGATCCCATTGTGAACATATAGTGCGGCAATAAAAGAAGCTCTCTTGTCCTCTCGAAAAACTCGCTCTCCGAAATAGTATATAGGCAGAGTGTGTATAGAGAACTCTGCAAAAAAAAAAGCGCGCTCGGAGAGAGAAAGAGAGGCAGTCGAAAGGGAAGGCACACCTTGCACGGGGGTTGCAGGTTATTCCGGTCGAAGCAATGGAGCGAGAGCGCACGCGCGTGCGTGTGTGTTGTGTATGCGCGATCGAATATTCTCGATACACGATATACACATAGGTGCGTGCTAGAGTCCAGGTGTGCGGTTATTAAATTACAGTGTTGTTGCGAGCTCCGCGCCCGCGCATATATATATACACCCGTGGCCTTTCTGCGTTCTCTCTCTGTCTACTCCTCTTCGTTACGCGCGACAGTGGTGGCGTCTGCCCCTGTTTTCTCACGCTCGTTAAGCCCTCGTGTGCCCGAGCACACGCGCGCACTTATCGAAGCTTACCCTTGTTTATCGGCTCTCTGTTGAGCGGGGGAGGAAGAGAGAGAGAGAGAGAGAGAGAAAACGACGGAGTGGCCACTTCAGGTATTGTTTTGTCTTGTCTTTTCTCTTTCTTTTCCCTGCAGATGATGGGTTGCAAGTAAGTGAGTGTGTATACATACGAAGGAGGGAATATAAGCGACGATTGGAATAAATATTTTTGTATTGAGGGTGAGGGTGGCGCAATTTCCTTGTTGAGAGTGACAACATTCGCGATAGGGTTGCTATTGCCGGTCTTTCGATTAGCCAGCCGCAGAGTCAGAGTATGGAGAATTGGTAATTTATGAGGCGCTGAAGGGGAGAGAGCTAACGGCAAGTTATATTTTCAGAGCAAATGTTTTCATATCGTTCTAAACCGATTTCAGATGGTGCGAGGAATAACAATGGAGCAGGAGACGCGCCTCGGTTTACAGTGCTGTTTGGTGGAGTTTAATTATACCCTTGAAATTAATATGAAGATGAACTATTATGTCGAGAGATTATTCATTTGTAAAGTATACAATCACTTAGCGCACAAATTTAAATCGTTTAATTAATTTTTCAGAAAAATGAAATTCGTGCAATTCGGTAATAATGCTAATTCCCTTATAAATCTTTGATTATTATGAAACTGTTATAAATTGGTTTTATTTATAACAAAAAAGGCTCTATGTTTACGTCACAGTATACGAAGAGGCAGATTCGTGAACGTTAAAAACGCGCGGGGGATATTTCAAAATAATTGAATAAGTTGTTTCCTCATAGTTATGTGATAACAAACCAAAAATTTTAGTATTTTTTATGTCATTTTGGAGCGGACTTAAATTTTAAAATAAAAATCCCAATATTAGTTTCAAAGATCTTTCCGGAGTTATTATATTCGATCGAACAATTGTATAGTATAACAAACATCGAATAAAAACATTTTTATAGAATAAAACAAAAATTTTTCCAGTTTACAAAAATACAATAGTAATAATTTTTTCATATTATAAAAATATAAAATCAAACGCTGATAATAAAACTAACAAATTGATTATAAAAATTGTACTTTCTATTAATAGAGCATTTCTAAAGAAGGTTCATTTCCACGATATATTTCACTTCTCAATTATTTCAGTAACAAAGGGAGTATACGATGGCCATTGTTTAAAAAAGGAGAGATAGAAAACGAATCCTCTCGACAATAGAATCGTTCTCTAGCTATTTTTACTCTCAACACACACACACACACACACACACATACACACGCACACAGGCACTCTCGCAACTCAGCGCACTCACTTCACTCGCTTACTCTCGTGTGCCGCGCGCTTGGCACTATTGATTTCGTCCTGTTTCTCTTGGCCCAAATGCCCTTTTTACTACTTTCGCCCGTGTAAACGAATGGCCATTAGGCGAAGTGTCGATTTCGACTAATGGCTCCGATTTCAACCTACATCTCTCGCACCTCCGCGCCAGCCAACCAACGTGGCTTACCACCGATAAATTCGAAGTGCTCTGTGAGAGAGAGAGTGAGAGCTCGTTTTCCCTCTCTCTCTCTCTCTCTTTACCTCCCAGCTAATAAAGTGCTTTTGTTTCGCTTTTTTACGGAACCACTGACGATATGACCCCACCTTGGTACGTGGTAAAGGTTTCATTCAAAATTCGTGGCTGCACGCGTGCGTTTTTACGGCGTGACTCTTAACGGTCGTATATAGCACGTCGTTGAAACGCGATGGTGTGGTGTGTATGTGTGTATATATAAGAGTTCGCATGTCCAAGAGTATATGATGGGTGCGCGCGAGCGCCGTTTCGCGCTGTGATTGAAGGGATAACGTCGGCTTTTATAATACTTTTTTAAGAGGGTGTTCGCTCTCGCGTATACGTGTACACGCCCCATTATCGATACATTATCCTGATGATATGGATGGTGGTGTGGTTTAGTGTGATAAGGTCCACGTCTTTATATACCTCTTTAAGAGAGCTCGCTATTTCTATAGATTATTTCAACGAGATATTGTTGCTCAAGACTATGGGATAATATATATATTGGTGAAGTTACATAAAATATACGTGACAGTATACATATGAATTATTTTTGTTTCTAAGTCTGTAAAAAAATCTTAGCCTATAACTCGCGTACACAGGGAAGTAAATAAACTTTGCCGCGCTCACCAGTTTCTTTCTCTCTCTATCTCTCTCCGTTTCGTAAGCAATATATATTTTCCGCAATATAACTTACTCGCGCCACGCTCCCTCATCCTCGTAAAAATGATCAAGTTTCCAAGCGGGAACAAGTGTCATTTCATTTATACGACCGTAAACAGGCGTGCATGCGCAAGCGCCTTATATAAAATTTTTGCGCTCAACCGAAAGTTACACAAGCGTGCGAAATCCACCCTTCGTAAATCCTGTCATCTTTTCGCAATATTTATATCGGCAAGCGTACCCTACCGCCACTGTGTATCCGCATAAACTATCACGTATACATACACTGGCTGGTATATGTTATATACGGATTTTACGTGTGTATATCGTTGCAATTTCGGCGTCATGACTCGGAAAAATTTCTGCGGCGATGCGCAATTTCGCCGACCGCGGGAGTATATATAACGTGAGAGGCGGAAGAAAAAAACGTCAAGACTAAGGAGAAGGTGCGGAAAAGCGCAGGCAGTACCGTAATAAATCGACGTACAGAGTATGGCCGTGGAAATCATATCTCTCGCAGCGGTGGCGCGTGCTCTAGTCGTAAAAATCCAAAAAGCGCCTTTCCTACCACCACACTGCTACTGCCACTACCGTCGCGAAAGAGGGAGTTACGACGTGCCGAAGGTCGTTACAACTTCTCTAAATTTTTTCCTCTTCTGACCCTCCTACTTCCTCCTGTCGTCTCTCTGGCTCCATCGTCTGTACATACACCTCTGCAGCACGTATCTGACTCTCTTTCTCGCTTTGTCTCTCTCTCTTTCTTTCTCTCTCTCTCTCGTGCGCGGTTTATAGGAGTAGCGCCAGCCCACGCGGCCGTAAAATCCGCAAAACTGCAGAGTCCGCGTGTACGACGATCTTCTCTCGCGTGTGTGTGTGCGCGCTAGGAAAAGAGAGAGAGAGACTCGACCCTTCCATTGGCGGCCAAGATAAGCGCCACGGCGAGGCGCAGGGTGCGGAGGTGTGTGGAAACTGTTTGACTGCCCGGCAGAGTTGAGTGCTTCGTGTGCGTATGTATATATATATGTACATGTGTGTGTATACACAGACACACACACACACACACACACCTATTTCGCAGTTGAGGGTCTTTAAAGACTCGACCATTGCTCGCTAAATTTGAAGGAATTAAATTTTCACTCGTTGCAAACGCGCGTGTACGCCCACTTGGTATTTTCGTTTCGCGAAACGAGAGAGAGAGAGAGAGAGAGAGACTCTTTGAACTGATGCTTAGAGAGAGAAGTATCTGAACGACGCTGCGGTAATTTCGTTGTGAGAGTCCCATCGCCTTGGAAATTCCGCTCGCCTAGCGCTCTTTATTGCTTTGAGGCGCGCTTAAGTGAATGAAGTTATGATTTCGAGTACGCTTAAGCGCAGCGCGTTTGGGTACTAGGAAAATTCTCAAGATAATCTAATCCTCGAATGCATGTTGATAATGAGCACAATGAGTTATTCCTTTGATTTCCTTCTCGAAAACGTCGCTTTCTTATTGTATTAAAATGAAAGATAACTGTTACCTGAATATATTCGGAAAACGGAAACCGCGTTATATTGTCAAGATTTTCTATACGGGTTTAAAGAGATAATATAATCGCAAGAAAGGAAATCCTCTAGTAAAACAAATCGGATATACACGCGAGCGAATACGAGGGGAGGCCACACGCCGCTTACACGGCAATTCGGCAATTCCGCAGGCCGCGCGGCACGTATAAAAATACAAATCCACATCACGGGGCGAGTACGACAATCCAGGCGTGAAACACATTCAACTGGCGAGAGGAGAGCGAGCGTCGGGACAATAAGAAGAGTCGGCGACGCGGCGGCTGGCGCACGAAAGAGAGAGAGACGCGCTGAAGGGAGAAAGATAGTCAGATAAAGGAAGAGGAGGAAGAAAAGGAGAGCGAACGCGCGACGACGACGACGAGTGTTGACTCGCCTTTTTCCACGCTCGGTTGGCTAAACCTCGCACAACTCGCTTGCCCTCTCTCTCTTTTCACTTCGGACGACGACAACGACGAATGCTGGCACAGGCATACGTGAGATTCCGGGCCGACGCGGCGAGGATTGAAGGAGGTGAAAATGAGAGAGAGAGAGAGAGAGAGAGAGAGAGAGAGAGAGAGAAGAGGTATAGGAGGGATGGGAGAAAAAGAGGCTAAGAGGAGAGCCGGAGAAACTACACGCGCGGAGAGCGCGTTTAAGATTCCCGGCGTTCCCTTTTCGCGAGAGCGCGCTGGCGCCATTGTGCGTGTGTCTATCTTTCTCTCCTTACTCGGGACCCCTTTTTGTGCACATGGCGGCTTTCTCTCTCTCTCTCTCTCTCTCTCTCTCTCTCTTTCTTCTCTCCCTAATGACACTTCTATGCGCTTCAAACGTGACCTCTTTTATTATGCGTTTTGCGAAAAGCGCACCGCCACGCGCGCGCGCGAGGATGATTAAAATATAAATAATTGCAAGCGCCGCCGCGCGGCCTTTGAGAGCCGAGCGAGTTAAGCTCTGCCTTTTCCGCGGAAGCAGAGCGCGCTGATTTTATTTCTAGTCTGTGGCAAAGGCTAGATATATACTTATGCGCGCGACAAAGAGTCTCTCACTCTCTCTGGGCGTCTCGTATTGTACGGAGAGAATATAGAAGCAGACGATCGTTGTGTGTATATAGTCCGCATGCCACGCGCTGCTGCTGCTGCTGCAGGTCGACGTATTAATTGTTGTCGGTGTGAGGCGATAGGTTCATTAGTAATCGTGGTTTTTTGGCAACTGCTCGAGGGTAATTTGTCAGATGATTGTAGGAAAGAGGGTCTTTCGATGCTATAGCTGCGGAATTACGGGTATATAGCTGTTGTGATACTTGATACCTCGAATTACGAGATGTATATTTGAAGTTTAGTTCGCTTCGAAAGATTTACTACAAGTTAATTTTAAGTTCGGTAGAGAATTTTGACTGTTATTGTTGGTAAAGTATGAACTATATGTATAAAATGTCAATAAACATATCAAAATTTATTTACGATATAATATATATTATTTACACGAAAAAGTGCGCGGTTTTTATGCGAATTCGCAAATGTATATAAAACCGTCATCTTATACACCAATCAGCACAGGTATATATTTGTAATTCATAAAGTGTCCTCTACGAAGAACCGCAGACTTTGCTTTTAAAATTCCAGCAAACCCATTCATCACCGCCTGTCGAAAACCTGCTAACCGAATCGCGGAAGCCGGCTACATCGTTTGGATATCAATGAACTCTTGAATCTCTTTGTTTTCCCCGAAAGCGAAATCGCCCACGTGCACCGAATGACATGCTTCGCGACTCGCTACTACAGAAAAAAAAGAGAAGAAACAGAATACTTAGCTAACTGCTATAGTGTATATAAACGCGAGATGCAGCTTCCGTCCACGTGACTCGAGTATTTTCGACGCTCAAGTTACTCTCCTTACGGGCCTACGGGGAGACGCAAGATATGACGGATGAAATGTAAACAAAGCATTGTACTGCTGTACCGAGAAGATTTGGAAATTTTGGACGAACTTATACTTCGTGGCAAAGGGGGAAACATTAAGCGAATGATGTTACCACGCTTGCTTTAATTATGCAATGGGTGTACTTCGAGCCCGCAAGGCATTCAAGAGTATATAATACGAGTATAGTCGAAGAAGATATAGTTTGACGTTTTCGTCGCTAATTAAGAGTTAAGTATTATGAGTTTGAGTGTATATGTATATATAATGCTCAAATATAATTCGTCGATGAATTTCCAAAATGAGCGAGCGCGTGAGTTTTGGGTGCGTATAGAGAGACAAAGTTTGACGGAGAGGTGATGGGATTATTAATTTGATGAGACTGCGTGAATGCAACACGTTTTGATGTTATCAGGGAATATTATACGATCTGGAGAGAGCTTTTGATTACATTGATAAACTCTCTCATAAACAGACAGTAATTTACTACCCAGTCTGATTACCGAAGAAGATTCTAACATTTTATTATAAATTAGTGTTATTACACGCGTATATATTAATACTAATGAATATTTATTAATCGCAATTATTTCGTAAAATATAAAATTTAATAAATGCAACGTGTCCTATCACATTTCACATTTACTCGATAAACGATGTAAAATAAATAAATAACATCGAATAGTCGATGACACAAAATTACAATGTAACTATCAATTATTAACCAAGAACTACACAACTTCCGCAACACAGAGAGAACAGTCCATTTAAAATAAAGTAATAAATTCACGCTGGCGGGATAAATCAATGTATTTTTGTAACAAGAAACACAAACAACGAGTATGTCAGCGCGCGCAGCAGCCACCATAGCTCCTTCCTTTTCTCTCTCTCTCTCTCTTTCCCTTTCCCATCGCACACTTACACATGCCGCATACATCTTCAATTCCAAGCTCATCCCAGCCATTTAGCTTCTCCGCCTTTTCCTCAAACTGTACATTTGCAGAAACAATTCGCGTCGTAACCCTCCCCTACGCTCTCTTTCCTTGGAAATGATTTCTCCTCGCAATTCGCCAGCACCGCACACCCGAGTAAGTAAAATCCCAGCTCTAAACTCAAATAAAACCTCTCACTCTCTCTCTCTCCCTCCTTTGCTATATCCGCGTAATCGAAGTCTAAAACTCAATCCCAACCGGAGCGAGTGGCAGTAGCAACCTCCCACCGAAAAATTTATGGCTCCTTTTCACCTCCTTATTCCTTGTTCCGCGATCTCTAGAATCTTGTGTGAGCTTTTCTCACACGTATATACACATATACGCAGAAAGAGAGTGAGCGAGATAGAGAGAGCGGCCGAGAATAGAGAGAGAGAGGGCCTCGCATAAAGTCGCGCACGCGCGCTCTCCTAGCCGTCAAGAGAAAGTCGTGGGGAAAAATAAACCGTCTGTGACTGTTTGATTTACGAGGCCGGCCGAGAGCAAGAGAGAGAGAGAGAGGAGGCGCGACAACCTACCGCACGCGCGACGTATATACCAAAATAGACTCTCTCGTGGTCGTCACAGCAGTGTGTATATACGCGTGTGCGTGGTGCACTGGCGCACCGTTACTATAAGTAAATACGTACGCAGCATCTCTCTCTCTCTCTCTCTCTCTCTCTCTCTCTCTCTCTCTCTCTCTCT
>JAYJLV010082380.1:0-14128 GCA_036873485.1 Torymus texanus | reverse complement strand
TTGGTGTAAAGCCTTTCAAAACGAAGTACTTAATGACAGCGCGAACTTCAATTTTATCCATTTTATAAGACAAACAGCACACAAGTCTGAAACTATCAGCAGCATCATCTGAAGGTTGATTCTCAATGAATATAGTAGCATTATGATTATCCTAGCGACATCTATGCTTTAGGCCGAGAACTACCCCCGTACAGTTTCTAGATGGAAACGGATGCAAATTTCTTGTCGTCTGTAGCATTCAAAAAATACACTGTTAAAGAATTTAATTTTTCGTCGTCTGTCTTGGTCGCGTGTCCATGGTATAAAATTGCATAAGTATTGACTTCACAAAAACTACGCCGAGTTTTCGTCCAAAATATAATACTTACGTTAGCGTCATGGCACGTCTCGTCTTCATAGTCACAATTGGTGCCCGATGGCAAAATTAATTTATTTGTGGAATATTTTAAAGTCGCGTCATATTTATTATAATATATTTCCAACTCTGTCGTAACTACAGCGTTTTTTTTGTTTCGTATAGGCCACCGTCACACGAGGAATCGGCGTTAATATGTCCGACTATTTTTTTTTATTTGAAATTCATTTGTTCCGGTATCAAATTTTCTTTAATTTTTTCGCCTATTTTTATAAAATTTGTGGTATGAAGTGAATCGCACATTTCGCGAGTGAGATGGAGATGCTGAGTTTGGTCAGGGATTGGGGAAAGGCTGATATGTGAATGCATTCTACAATACCTTATTCTTTTTGTACTTTTGATTTTACACTCTTTTACAGGAATTTCGTCGTATTCTAATTTTTGGCAAATTTGTATGTATTTCGTTTTTATGTTTATCGCCTCAATATCACACTCACCTACTTTTCGCAGTAATATAGTTGTGATATCCAGAGTCGTGGATGGACTATAGTCGAAACCGATGAGGGCATTTGCTGCTTGTAGAAATTTTGTCAGATGTAGTTAGCAAATTCTTCTCGACTCGTCTGGTGTCCATGGTCGTTGATCTCCTGAAAGGATACTAGTAATCATCTGGTTCGCTCGGAGTGTGTAGGTTAGTTAAAAGCAGTTTATTCGCGTGTACGACGAGTGCCTTATTTTTATACGCTATTTCTACACTACAGTTATTTTCCGCTACTTTTAATACCTTATGAGGGCCAGTATATTCTGGTTCAAATTATCCTTTCTTTGGTTCTCCGAGAAAGAAGACTTTGTCGCTGATTTCGAACTTGCAAGGATTGTTTCTTTTATCATAATATTATTTTGACCTAATCTTAGCTTGGTTCAAATTTTCATGCGCTAATGCCTGAGTTTTATTAATTCTATTTTTAAGTTCTAAAAGAAATTCGAAATAAGTTCCATTATTTTCTGGAGGCAGTGGTTTATCTATCGGTGTACGCGCAATACTGCCGAATACGCATTCATACGAAGTGAAACGCGTGCATTCATGTACGCTTGTATTCTACGCGAAAGTAGCACAATTTAGCCAATTATCCCAAGGTTTCTCATTATTTTTCTTTCTTAAGTGTCACTGCAATATAAGTTTTGTGAGAAACTGTGGAGGTCTTAACTGTGCCGGAGTCGGGACTAAAATATGCCGGAAGGATATCTCGTTCAGCTGTCTCATGAGCGGTGGAACATAACGGATCATTCTCGCCTGTGATAAAATATAACACGTTATCATTATGTATACAGACTATTTCTAATTTCGATCACATTTTTCCCCGTCTCGCGGACGTTGTGATCACATAAGTCAAGGGGATTGTCGATTATACTCGACGAGTGAGAAGATGTTTGGTCGTCGTCGACAGGATTGGGTGTCGACAAGCTTACGTCATTTGGGCAAGAGTTGGCATCGTCTGGACTTGAGGATCGATTGTTGGTCACATGTCGGGGTAAGTGGTCTAGATGTGCGTTTTCTAATACACTACCAGACTTTCGTATAAAGTCTCTACTATCCTGGTGGGTGGTCTCACTTGAACCTTTGGACAATTGACCTGGCTCGTTGGGGAAATGGCCTGAGTGAGCCATATTAGCTGTTGATTATCGAGTGGTAATAAAAATTTCATCTGAGCTGGAAGATTGCGTCATAAAAATGCGTTCGACCTCGGTTGTAGTCGGATTACGTGAAAACGCATCTGCCACGAAATTTGTTTTTCCTTCTTTATAGACCACCTCGTAGTCGACCTCTCATATTTTAAAGTAGAATCTTTTTAAACGTGAGGTGGGGTCTTTTATATTATGCATCCACACGATTGTTTTATGGTCAGTGTAAAATGTAAATTTCCGACCAAAAAGGCAGTATCTAAGTTGAAACGCGGTTGCCACCCGCCAAGAGTTCTTTTTCGATTGTCGAATAAATTAGTTCCGCATTTTTAAATTACGCGAAAAGAATGCAACTAGCAATTCGTGTTTCTTTCATTCTATTTCATATATTTGAGTAAGAACGGCGCCTATCGCGAAACACGAAGCGTCGCATATTACATAGAAAGGCTTCGCAAAATCGGGATATTTTAAAAGTGGCGCAGTAGTAAGGCTTTGTATAAGATATGTGAGACCTCTTTGTTGCGGCTCTTTCCAGTAAAAAGAAACGTCTTTGCGCAGAATGGTAGATAAAGGCTTTGTTTCTTTCGCGTAAAATGGTATGAATTTTCTATAATAATTAGTGAGTCCTAACAATTTTCGTACGTTTTTCTAATTTTTGGGAGTGGGGAAATTTGCTACGGCCCCTATCTCACGTGGATCGTGTCGCACTCCGTCCGGTGTTATAACGTGCCCTAAATACGCAACTTCATTCTTATAGAATTCGCATTTGTCCGGTTGTAAATGCATGTCTGCGCTTCTAAGTCTTTCAGCTACTTTATGGAATTTCACGTTATGCTCCTCTAATGTTTTAGCGAAGATAATACAATCATCGACATATATAAAGAACTCGCGGTCTTGTCAATCTCTAAATAAAGAATCCATTTGACGCTAAAAAGTCGCGGGGGAGTTCATCAAACCGAAAGGCATACGCGTAATGCCCATAGGGGGTTGAAAATGCGGTTTTTATTTTGTCTTCTTCTTTCATCGGTATTTGGTGAAAACCAGAGGCTAAGTCGAGAATGCTGAAATTTTCAGCTCCACCGAGCTGGTCGATGATTTCGCTTATATTGACTATAGGGTACGCGTCGCTAATTTTTTTTTATTCAACTCGCGGTAATCGATGACAGGACGGCATCGTTTGTTTCCTTGACTGTCGGGCTTTTTTGGAACAATCCAGAGCGGACTGTTGTCCGGCGAGTCAGATGGCTCTATTATACCATCTTCTAACATTTTTCCGACTCATCTCTCCATTTCGTCTTTCAACATAGGCGGGTATCGATATTGCTTGACATTGATTGGTGCTTCATCAGTGAGCACGTTCGATGACTTAGCAACCTTCCTAGTCACTACCTCACTACACTCCCGCTGCTGCGGTTGAGTACTCGATTCTCGAACAAAGGGGGATTCCAAATTAGCAACTGGTTTCTGCGATCCGACTACCCACGAGGTTCCTCGCGTTCTCCTTGTCCGGTGGACGATCGTCCCTGGAAGTTTCAATATACAACATACAATCAGGGACACACACACAATACACTCGCAAATCAAAACTCGCAGTCACTTCTATTAATAATAGTGGTTTTATTTTTATTACAAAAATACGATAGTCGGCCACAAGGGTAATTGTCTTTTGGAAGATGAGTTTTCTCCTGCTCTCTCTCTCCTTCCCGGGCGGCGTAGACCTGTAACAAATTCTCCAACGATCACAACCACACACGACAATTCCTTGACCGGGTGACCAGGTTGACTCCTATCCTAAAACTCGAGCCCCTACCTCCGCACCTATTACCCAGCACACGAATTCTCGACACTATTCTACTTACGACTTGATGACTCCGTGAAGGCACTACTGTTCAAGGAGAAGGTCGATGATTAAGAGAGCGAGTACCGTTCTTTCTCTTCCTTCCCAGAATTTAAAATTATAATCAATAAAAATCCCTATGACAATTGTTCGGGTTTTCCTCCGTTTATGTCGGTAACCTACACGCATTCTCACTCATACACTCTCGACAGCTACTTTGTAATGCGACAATAGCTCGGATGATATTTATAAGTCAATAAGAGCGTCCGTTACACTCGCGTGTTTAAAGAGGCTCGCGGTCTCTCTCCCGCGAACGGGGCTAATCAGTCCCCGAGTGAAGAGCGCAGTGCACACACCGGCTTCCCTGCCTCGTAACATCTCACTCAATAAAACCACGTTTTATTATAATTACTCTCACGTGAGTTTTACTTGTACCTCCACCACTATACCACATTAAACATCCCACAACATTCTTTGGTCCTTCGAGCCGGATGTGGTAAAGCTTTAAGTGGGATTCCGCGAGATCTTCGGCGAAAAGCATGTGCGACTTGCGACTCTTCATCACCAACTATGGGGGAGTTAAGAGGTGACGACGTTCTATGGCTGCTACGCGGAGGCACACCGAATCAGATTTGTGCAGGAGGGAATAGGTGCATTTTCGCCGCCTCGCATTTACGGAAGGTGCATCTTCGACGAATTCCAGTTGTCCAACAGGGGTGCTCGCTCTGCAGCTCAGTCCCTTTCATACTTAAAGCGCTACATTGAATGCGAACACCGCATCAACGCCTCTGTTCTTTCGCAAGGAGGAACCGAAAGAAAAACAAAAAACATGGGGTAACACACACTCATATAAATACACTCTTATTGCATTTGTGTGTACAGGCTATCCGGTGAGAGCGCCCACGCCTCACACACACCGAAATACATTCTCATACACACATAAGGGAAGCAGCAGATAAAGCGGACATCTGCTGCCGCCACTGATCCAGCCATGAGGGACGGCACGCGCCGCGCACACCACTGTGCGAATGCAACCATTACCGACTGTTGGTGACGTCATAGGGCGCCGCTCGTCGTGCTCTCGGCTACTTCGCCGCACGCTTCTTGCTGCTGCTGATCATCGCTGCTCCTGGATCATCACGATTTGATTTTGACACCAGGAATCTTCGCACATCGTCGTTTTCCAGCAAAGCATCGGTGAGGTAGAGCAGTACTGCCATCTGCCTGCGCACATGCTACAACGGTACGCAACTACCAGGTGACTTTGTTCCTTTTGGCTTACTGCAATTCTGAGTTCTCTTAGAATATTTTACTCTGTAGTTTTCACGTAATACTATTTTCTTGGTGCATTAGGAGAATTTAAACTTATTTTATATTGGATTTTTGGGGCAAATTATGTATTCAAACTTAAGTTGTTTATACTGAATTGCTATCACCTCACTAAATCTGCTTTAACTTGTATCTTCAAGAAGTTAGGCAAAGATAAGATGGCTGAAGACGGCTACCACGCGTATGCAGCGATTAAAAGATCTGTGGACCAAATTTGATGATGATCACGTCGAATTGCTTGCAGATGAAGATGTCGATGTCTCTGATAATAATTTTATCATTGACGTTTATCGTTAATCAGTGCAGAGAGCTTTGAGCTTAACCAAGCCAAGCTGCCTATTATCATTTTTCCTCTTTTAGTAGAGACATCCAAAAGTGGATTAAGTTTCGGCATATCTTCAACGAAGTGATCTTGAAGCGACCCAATTTACCGAATATTTATAAGATGCATCATCTTGATAGCTCTCTAAACGGAGAAGTATTTATTCATCGATTAATTAACAAATTGCTCTCTTACTGCGTCATGTCCGCCAATACAGATCACGAAATAACGTGAGTTCGTCTCGGCGTGAAAAATTTATTAAAGGCTCTTAAATTGCTGGGTAGTCCTCTGGACATATGGGATCACATCACAGTCACCTAGACCATCAGTAAGTTGGCGTCTCGGCTTCAAGCGAAGTGGGCGGAATCTGTATCCAAACGAAAAAATTCCACTGTACATCCTATGTTCGATGAACTTGATAAGTTGCTAATCATTCAATGATTCTCTCAGATGCATCTTTAAAGTGCTAAGTCTTCCAGCACTGCGTCTAATCGCGGGGCTAAAGACAACGTCTCTAATTCTCGCACGAAAACATCAAATCCGTACACACTGTGCAGAAACACAGAACACGTACTCTCTCGTGCATCATCTAACGTTGTTTGAGAATGTTCCACACTTGTCTCTACATCGTCTCCTGAGCGAAAACCAAACGCATCGGCTATAATTACCTCGGTAATCATCACTTCAAAATTTTAGAAGTCTGAATCGTTGTAAAACTTGTTCTAGCAAACATCATTCGCTTCTCCATATCGATGACGCTTCTCGAGCCTGTAGCACTCCTCATACTAACGTTGCCCCTAAACCACCCAAGTCTGGGATGAAAGAAAGAAATATTACTGCTAATTCTTCTAGCAGACTCGCAGCTTTAATCACAAATTCATCGGAAACCTGTAGGAGTTCAGGCCCAGTTCTTTTAGCTACAGCGTAGGTTTACAACACTTACTCGGATCGTGATAACGTACGAGCTGCTTGAGTGCTCATCGACCAAGGTACATAATCTTCGTTTATTACTGAAGATCTTTGCTAGCGTTTACGGCTAAAGCGTAAACCATTTCGCGTTCCTATATTTGGGGCAGGTTCTGGTAAATTACTCGTGTGCAAAAATGAAGTTACATCCACTATCACACCGCACTTAAATTCAATTTTCTCGTATAGTTAATGGCTTATGATTCATTTATTGGTCAAACTAAAGACTCAAGTCATTTGCATAACGTCACTCTCGCTGAACCTCATTATGATTAATTGGACAAAATTGACATCTTGCTAGGCGCTCAAGTCCATGCTAGTATTATTGAGCAAGATCTTCAGAAAGGGGAACCGGTGGATGTTCCGATTGCCATGCAGCCGCTATTAGGGTGGATTATATCCGGTACGATCTCACACCAGTCTCGTAATCATTGATCTAACGGTTTCCTCAGAAAATTCTGGGAATTCGAGGAATCGCCTTATCATAATCGTATCTTCACCGAAGATGAAGTACTCTGCGAAGTGTACTCCCGCAGCGCTGTAAAGCGTATCTCAGTAGGCAGATATGCAGTTAGGTTGCCATTCAAACTATTTGGGTTAGCTCTTACTCTGTTGCCCTTAAAATGTTGATGAATCTTGAACGTATGTTTTAAGTAGACATGCTGCGTACTCGTCGACGATGCAACAATATTTTAGATTTAGGACACATGCGGCGTGTCTCACTTCCAAATCACAATGCGGATCAACGCGTCTTTCCTCCTCACTATGGCGTTATCAAAGAGAGTAGCTCAACCACCAGGCTGCGAACTGTCTTTAACGCTTCAGCTAGAGTTATAGGTGACAAGTCTTAGAATGGCTTTCTTCTTTATGGTTCCAGTCTCCTTGCTGGAACCATAAATCTCCTCACCAGGTGTCGGGTATACAAATGTTTTTTCGTCAGACATCGAAAATATATACCAACAGATCTTGGTACAGGAGGAGGATTAATACTTACAAACCATCGTTGGAGTAAGAGGGGGAGGCAGTCGAATCTTTCTTTTTGACAACAGTCACCTTCGGGTTAGCCTGCTCTCCGTATTAAGTTGTACGCTCAGGCAACTGGCACACGACGAACCACTATCATTCTCATCAGACAGCTCTCTCTGACAATATTACATTAGACGATGCTAAGGCTAAACAAAGCCAAGTTATCAATTGATTTCGCAGCGGTGGATTCAAGTTGCGAAAATGATTATCAAACCATAGCGACCTCCTTGACTGACTTCCTCCTTATGATCTCGCCGCCGAAGCTAACTGGAAGGTAGGGTTAGGGAGAGCGCAGCGCATACAACGACTCTCCGGTATCGTAATACCTCACTCAATAAAATCACGTTTTTTTTTATAATTACACTGATATCTCTCCGGTTGATTGTACCTAGTGATAGGAAATCCGATACTGAAAATTTGCACCATATTTCCCTCCAAGAGAGTATGACTGGAAAATACAGGATGGTGGTGACGCCAGTCTTTCGTTGGGTGGATTGTAGGCATACTTCCTTATTTTTGCGGTCCTCACTCTCTTGAGGTCCGATTGCTCACCGACAATCTGGGCATCCATCACCAGCCCGCGTATGTTTTTGTTGCCACGATGACCGGTTTCCGTAGTCCCTCTTGCGTCCGGTAGTGTAGCTCCTCCTGGACTTGAAATCTCTTACGTCTGAAATTGGGACCCAGATATGAGCGTCATGTCTGTTAATTCTGACTTTTTGAGCGTGGGAGCATATCAACAATATATGATTGTTCGTTTCTTGTGCCATGCATCCCACGCGACACAGTCTATCACCGCGTCTCCCTCTGGTTGTCCGAGATCAGGTCGGCAGCACACCGATCCTCACTTTTGTGGTAGTCAATATATTGCTATCCTTTGAGGAGCGAGGTCCCACCCGCTACCCATTGGTGTTGGCCGGTGACTTGGTGGGAGAGCTTGAGCGCTGAGCCGTCAATGGGTTGGTGCAGAATACGGCCCACCTGTTCTTGATGTCATTCGAGGTGGTGTAGATGGCTCCGTTCTCGGTGAGCCGGAATGTGCATTGACCCATCTCTTTAGCCAGGTAAGGGTCGGAGGTGTTCGACTCACGACGTCCGGTTACTACTCCAAGTAGGCGGTCCTTGCGATGGAATGGAGCCAACCAACGTAGGGATATTTCCAGGAATCCTCTCTAGAAAGCTCACGCAATGATTGACCACTGATGGTGAAAGTACGGTTAACATACATTTCGATCGTGGCATCTATGCTTTGCGCTACAATTTTTTGTAGTACTTCTAGCGAAGACGAAGGAGATAGAGATCAGATTAAAGTCTCCTGGCAGCAAGGCTTGAGACTTTTTAGGGATGAAGATGGTTCTTGATGCCGTCAGATGTTTGGGCAGCCTCTCGCACCAGAGAATGAGGTTAACGATCCCAGTAGTGACACAGCCTGCGTTCTGCATCTACGGCCTGTGTGTGTGAGAGAGAGATAGATAGATAGATAGATAGATCTTTTATTCGCTTGCTCAGCAAAATTGAAATGCAATAATATATATAGGGTATACGAAATATAATAACATGTCAATAATAAAATTTAAAACAATGGACGGCGCAGAAACAGTAAATAGAATGACATTACACGTAATATTACATTAAATATGAGTAGAATACAAAGAAATTTTTTTTTTTTTTTTTTTTTAAGTCAGTCAGTCTACTAAAACAAATACAATTAAAATTAAAATTAAAGTAGACGCTGACTACAACTAAGTTTCAATGGGGATCTCTTCCTTTTCTCATAGCTTAATTAATTTTACAATTCTTTTTACCTAAAAACTAATATCACAGTAGTTTCGCTGACTAGTCACAAACTGAGGCCGATCGGCTGCGTTATACATCATTTTCTTAAGCTAATAACACAGACTAATATCACAGTGGCTTCTTTGAACTGGAAGTCCAAAAATAAGGCCAAACGGCTGCGTCATAATCGATAAAAATAAAATAAAATAAAATAAAATAAAATAAAATAAAATAAAATAAAATAAATAAATAAATAAAAAATTCTCAGACTTCCGGATCCCCACTATGATACCGACTAGAAGGGAGGCTAGGAATCACGGTCTAGCGATATTGGCGCATCGCTCTCTTGAACGACGAAAGTGATGGTAGGCGGCGGAGGTGGAGAGGAACGGAGTTCCGAAGATAGACGCATTGAGCACGGAATGCCTTATCCCCCGTTTTGTAGTTCAAGGCGGGGATCTTGAGTTCAGGCTGCACACCCCTGCTGGTAGGTCGAGGTCGAGGCCTGGGCTCCGTAAAAAAAGCAGCGAGATAACTCGGCTCACGCAGTCGTAAGATTTTATACGTCAACAGAGCTGCAAAATAAAATCTGCGTGAGTCCGTACGGAACCAGCCCAAGCCTTTCCTGTAGGGGGTGATGTATCTCACACATGTATTGCTCAATCGCCGCACTCTTTGGCGCTGCTCGTCTGATGCGTACATGTAAACCACCGCGCAGTAGTCGAGTTGTGGTTGCACTAAGGACTCAGTTAACCTTCTGCGGAGAGTCTCGGCGGTACATGCCCTAATAAACCGTAAACTATATAGGGCCTTAATGACTTTCTTTGTAAGTTGGTCTATGCGCGGTTTCCATGTTAATTTACTGTTTAGCGTAACACCGATACTCACAACTTCGCTACTAAATGGAATGAGCTCCCCAGATTGCAAACCAATACCTTGCAATTCCAGCGAGTCTATATAGTTAACACTCCGTGAAACAAAAACAATCACTTTGGTCTTGCTAGGATTGAGATGCAGGCCAGAGTTCCCAGCCCATTCAGCCACCATTTGCGCCGCGTCGGATACTTGAGCCATGCCTTCTATTATTTTGCCTTTGGTAGTGTGTAAATTTGGAGATAATCTGCATAAAAGATGTGTTTAATAGTCCGTCCGTCAAGTATGTCACGTAGGTCGTTTACGTAGAGACAGAACAGAAGGGGGCTCAGGACGGACCCCTGTGGTACTCACATGTTGGTTTTGAGCCAGTCTGAATTCCTGCATTTCTTTGAGATGACCATCTGGGTACGTTCTTGCAAATATGATTTTATCCACAGCAGTGCCGTCCTAGAGAAACGCAGTTGTCGTAGTTTACGCAGTAATTTTGTCGGTGAGATGGTATCGAAAGCCTTGCTGAAGTCAAAGAGTAGCAGTGGAGTCAGTTTTCTGTTATCAATGGCCATGCGTACGTCCTCTGTCAGCTTTAGGAGTGCCGTCTATGTGCTATGGTGTTTGCGAAATCCGGCCTGGAGTGGGTCAAGCAGACTATTTTTATCAAGAAACTCCATGATTTGGTCGTTGGCAATCTTCTCGAGCACCTTGGAAAGGAAGCAGAGTAGCGCTATCGGACGGAAGTCCGAGGCTGTACACGACGATGCAGTCTTTTTAAGTGCGATTATCTGCGACCGTTTCCAGTAGCTCCGAAAAGTACCCTGGGCGAAAGAGGCGTTAAAGATTTTGACCAGATATTCTCCGATAACCGGAAGAGCTTTCACCATCACCTTTTGGGGAATATCATCCACTCCCCTTGCCTGCGAGGGAAAGTGAGAAACGGCAATGACAACGTCGCTTAAAAGAATTGGTTTAAATGAAAAACCTTCCTCATCTGCAGATAGTTTGGAGTTCATTGCCTTTTCGATATTTTCAAAGAGGGGCAGAGAGATTCTTGCAAAATGATCGTTCAAATCCCCTGGAGAAAGGCCGTGCTGGTCTTCCTCTTTTCGCTTGGGCAGGAGGCCGAGATTACGTATTTCCTTCCATATATCCTTGTTATCATCAAGAGCGTCTGAGAGATGTTTGTGGAGGAAGCAGTTACGCTCTTGAGCCGTGCGCACATCGACCTCGTTGCTGAGCCGAAGGAACTCATCAAACACAGCAGCGCGCCCAGTGCGCTTATAGCGCCTGTGGGTGGCGTTGCGCTTGTCTATAAGTTGCCTCAACTCGGGACCGAGCCAAGGAGCATATTTTTACTGGGCTTTACAGTTTTTAAGGGTGCTAATTGATTGATTACTGAGTTTAAGTTAGAATTTAGAATTTCCAAAGCTTCATCCAGATCGGATTCAACTGAATTCATGCTCACCCAGTCGCAGCGCACAAGCAGATCACTGAGACTAGTAAGGCAGATCTTATTGTAGTCTCTGTAAGAGAAAGAATCTTTTACAGGGACAGGCACATATTGTGCGATGGTAGCAATAATGATGGCATGTTTGCCGAAACCAGGCAAGCATTCTTCTAACTACACAAAAGGGCAATGCGCCCGACCGCGAGCCCAAGCCTCCCTCAGCTTCTCCTCCTTTCTTCGCAGACGGGCCCCGAGCTCGCCGTACGCGTGCCCGATGACGTTATCCTTCACAAAAGAAGGAAGGAGTGTTTTGAGTACTGCGTAGGCTATATCATTCCGTATCTCATCCGTTATTTCATTGTGGTGTCTTAAAATACCGCTAATCACTACCTCGCAGGACTCAGAACTAACGGCACCGGGACCGGCAACAGAGGACTCCAGGCCGCGAGGAAGGGCACGGACATGGTGAATTGCTGTCGGTAACGCAGAAGGAACCAACAGATTTAGCTCCCTCGCTTTTGTCCTTGACGCTGTCATTGTTTTCGCAAGCATTGTTTTCGCAAGTACGTTGGAATCTTTCGTAGCAGCAGAGTACTTTGTCCAATTTTTGTTTAAGCAAAGTGTTTTCTTCGAGAAGTAGCTTGCATTGCGCGTTCACGTTAACGAGAAGCATGTTTTGGTTTTTAAGTATTCCTCGAGATCGGAGATCCGCGACAGCTCGGAATCGTTGTTAGCCACTGCATCAAGTGCAGTGGTGACGCTATGCGGAGCGAGACCCCGATTCTCGAGGAATTTCAGCTCTTCAAGCTGCTTCTCGAGCATGTCAAATCTTTTAAAAAAAAAGTTCCCACGTGCTTACGGGAATAAATACATTTTTTGTACCAACCAGGTTTGTATCCGCTAACGGAGGGGTAGAAGCCTGGTTGGTCGTCGTTACATTCGCTGTGCAGACGTTAGTCGCTCCCGAGCATCTTCGTTCTTCTGCTACAGTTTCCTGCAGCAATGATGGCGCCTGAGTGACAGTGACCCGCCTGGCACTGTCACTTAGCATTGGCTCATGCCCCTGCGAGCAGTCTGTCCGATCGACACCAGCTCTAGCAGCGCGCGGCCCCTGCGCTCCAGCCGCCCGTCCGGCAGACTCATTCCGCGCAGTTATTGCGTAAAGCACACGGTCCAGCCGGTGTAGAGGAGCTTAGAGGCGCGCGAAGGTGAGAGGATGGTAATTTATTATTATCGGGCGCAGATCGCTCTGGACCCGATACTCTTGTGCTCACCTGCGCGCTCTTCGGCTTGCTGGGTGGTATTGCCTTCACTAGTGCTGGTGCCTTTTTCGGTGTTGGTGGTGACTGCTCCTGCTTACGGCATAGGTCGCATGGAGCATCCCTCCTCTTGCCGGCGCATTTGCTATGGCATCCAGGTGACATAGCGGGCAGAGTCCTAGCTGCCTTGAGGAGGATTCTCCGCAGACAGTACACACGTTCTCCATATTCCACCGCAGTGCACGACTCGACTTTGTTGATGTTGTTGTTATTGGCAGCTTCCCGTCTGGTGTCGGTTGCCCACGGGATTCACATTGACCGTTGATTTGTACGGAAAGCTGCCGTAGTGCGAGTGATGAGAACTGGATTGTAGTGCGGTGCAGCGGAGTTCAGTGCAGCTGAGGACCCGGTGATGATGATGGATCATGCGAGAAATCACTCCTTGACGATCGCAGCCAGAATACGCTCGCTCGTGTGATGTTGGTGCGCTGACTTCCAAGCATGGGACAATCGTCTTCAGCAGGAAAAGCAACTCCTGGCTCACGATGTACAACAAGGGTTCTTAGGCGGGGAGCTTGAGCGCCGGTGGAGCCGCTTCCCTGAATAAAAACACTCCGAAGAGTGAAAGAAATATGAGTAAAACTCAAAATAGAGCGGGAGAGAGAGAGAGAGAGAGAGAGAGTACGCAGCGGCGCAAGCGTATGGGTGCGGATGCCGGTCCGATAGTTTAAAACCTCGCGCGCAACAGGTGGCAGCAGAACTAGGACGTTTTCGACTACCGAGCAGGACTATCGGTCTTCGAAAGCCAATCACGAGGTGGTTGCGTATTGTATCATTGCCTAATTGGAGGGCTGAATAGGCAGGAA
This sequence comes from Torymus texanus, assembly GCA_036873485.1. Lineage (NCBI taxonomy): Eukaryota > Metazoa > Arthropoda > Insecta > Hymenoptera > Torymidae > Torymus > Torymus texanus. The sequence continues at coordinate 392 of JAYJLV010082380.1, read as the reverse complement.
AAATCGCCAATCTACCCCCGAGAGAGAGAAGGAGAATATTAAATCGAGCAAGAAGCTCGATCTCGATATCTCTTTTTTCTCGCCTTACGTTCATCCCGGATTAAAAGCTATCGGGCAGCCCGCAGACTGCCGTTGACTCGTACTCTCTCACTCGCTCCAGCGCCGCTGCGCTATCTCTCCTTCTCTCTCACACTCATACATGGCAGTGTACAGCGCGCAGGCTGTCTTTGCCTCGCGCCCTCTCACTCGCTCCAATGCTGCTATGCCATCTCTCCCTCTCTCTTGTACTCATACATGGCGTAGGCCACACTCTCTCTCTCCCTCTACCGCGCAGTATGCCGGGCTATATGCCGCTACGGCATACTCTCACTCGTTCACTATTGCCCGTATAG
>JAYJLV010082370.1:0-14134 GCA_036873485.1 Torymus texanus | reverse complement strand
TCTCTCTCTCTCTCTCTCTCTCTCTCTCTCTCTCTCTCTCTCTCTCTCTCTCTCTCTCTCTCTCTCTCTCTTCATCTTCCATCATTCTCGCTCTCTCACTCATTCTCCTAGTCCCACATATCTTTAACAATTATAGTATATTATAAGTTGACTATCATGAAATTTGTTAAATAAAGCAACTCGTTTTCAATAATTATGAAATCACGAAATTAAAATAAATAAAGACTTTATAATACATTATTTATTTTGTATCTTTAAATATTGGAAAAATATTTACTGAAATGTACTTGTAGTATGATAAAAGCTCAATTTATTACAATACAATCCATAATTTAATAACACCATAACAAAGCTAACAAATAATCAAATCTCTGCAAATCCACTTCACATCTCACACATAAATGCATAAATTTAATTAATTTTTCGAATATTTCGAACGAAACATAGGTGCGTCGAACAATTTAAGGTAAAATAATTTCTGGACATAACTCTGACTCGTTGACTCGCATGCAATTGCGAAACACAATTCACTATTGGGTAAACAACAATCGAGAGCACTTTAGCAAATCCAGCCTGTAAAAAAGTCCAGCGTTGTTCACTACGATATGTGAAAATCTCGAATGCGATCAACGTTTCATAAGCGCAAACGAATTTTTCCGTCGTAGGCGGGCCACTTACAACGACCGCCTTAATTCTCCAATTGACGCGCAGGAGCAGAAAAAACACGCACAGTATAATAAGATATACAAAGGAGAAAATTATATAGCTAGAGGAATTATTTCATTGTTCTACATATATGAATGTGGAAGGCGAGAATTAAGTTGGCTTGCGGGCTGCGCGTACACAATTATCATTGTTATTTATACTATTGCTGTTAAGGCAGTGAATTAACTAAAGAACGGGACAAACATGTTGAAAAAGGAAGGAGAGCGCCAATTGAAAGAGCAGAAATTCGAAGAATAAAGGGGCAAATTAGCCGAGAAAGCGAGCGAATGTACAGCGGGAATGCATTCTTCGCATCCATCGGTCAATTACGCAGTCTCGAAGTTTTTACTGCTGAACCTTTTCTTTTTTCCTATGTTACGTGTGGATACACAAACGAATATAAAAAGAAAAAAAATAAGCAAGGCGCCCGATTACAATATGACGCCGATTAGCAGAAAGCCGAACGGTGGTGGCCGTGGCTGAGTGGTCAAAGTATCTGATTTGCAAATCGACATGAAAACCTTTTGTTAACATAACTTACAGAGTTTTAAATAAATATTAATCTAGCAAATCTCTATTTCAATTAATGTTGACAGTATATTGTGCAACAAAGAAGTAAAGACGTATATTACACAGGCTCACTACATAAGAAAGTGGTTTGCGCACTACACGTCGGAATTTCAAGATATACAATAATGTTGTAGATTTATTTTTTGGACAAGTAGAAGAGCTTTCGATAACTTCTGAAGTCTAGAGTCAACGGAGGTACGCTGGATCCATGAGAGTAGATAGTTCACCTTTAAATCCTAGAATAGAAAATGTTCTGCATTTTTTGCCACTTATTGTTTCAGTATATCAAATATAATTGTCTTACTGACTTTTTTCAAGAGAAATCACAGAGCCTAACGTACTCACAAAGATACGCAGATGAACACACAAGACCAATGCTACTGAATAAAGCTTGTTAAAATGTGAAATATAAACAACAAATTTATTAGAGAAATGAAGTTTGCTAAAATAAGTAGAAAAATCGAGATTTCATGCGCCATTCAATAACTTACCCTAATTCATGTCGAAAATAAAAAAATTACTGATGCTCAAATCAGTAAGTTTTTTAAGAAAATATGGACTAGATGGTGAAGCAAATCTACTTACTAAAAATATTACAAGTATATATCGTTATATTGTTTGATAATGCTAGACAGGCTAACAAACGATAAAGCTGATTGTCAGAGTGTTCTTCGGTTTCTTAAAGATCTTCGATACGTCACTTGATTCAAAACTGATTAGTAAGTATGTCGACCAAATAAGATTTTTTTAGAACGCTTTCTTTATTAGATATTTGTATATAATACTTAACTCAAAACTGTAATATAGTTTATAGAGTAATATCTTTTCTATAGACGTTCCACAAGAATCCGATGTTGGTTCTATTATTTTCCTCTTCGTCATTGTCTTTTTAGAGTACACTTTACTTATAGGTATAATATGTACCGAAACGACGTCACAATCCATTTGTGTATAGTTATAGGTCTAGTAATCCCAAGTATGAAGTATGAAGTACGGAATAGCCAAAATGAAACATAGAAAGAATTTCCAAATAGGTGTTGCATAGGGTTGAAGTATTATAAAATTTTCAGTTAGAAATACATTCAACAATGGAATGTCGCGTATAAAACTTTACCTCTTAACTTAAGGATCGAATGCTCAAATAACAGAAACATAATTACCTGTATATAAAATTCTTCAATAAAATATTTGTTCATAACTTCATTTTTCAGTTATGGTCATGAAAACACTGTGGCGAACCATGAATAAAAGTAATCAAGCAAGAGGATCATTCATGCTTCAAATTCCTGAAAATATCGTAGTTATACACTACCAAAACGAAAGTTAATGCAAACATTTCCGAGCATTTCCATTCATTAAAACCATCTTCATTCCGAATCTTTTTCACCGCTCTTCTTATTTATATTTACCTCGTTACCATCCATAAATTCCCTGATCTCGCTTTTCAACGTCATGTCTTCCCGCCTCCCCCTCTTTCTTTCTCTCTCTCTCTCTCTCTCTTTCTCTCTTTCTCTTTGATGCGTGTTCTGAGCTTTCTCCCACTCTCTCTCTCTCTCTCTCCCTCTTTCCCTCAGGCTCGCTCGCTCACGCTATCGACTTGCCAACACGCAACTTAATTAGCCTGTACACGATGCACCTGGGCGTTCCATACACACGCGCACGTCGAGTGTTTACACACGCAGGAAATCACGTTCACGTCATAAACCTCTCGCTCTCGGCCCGCATTGGGGCTACATAATGGAGACACGCGCGCGCGACCGACTTGAAAAGGTAATTAACGCCGGGGCGAGTGGCAATAGGTATACCTGCGCGCGTCCGAAGAGCGATAACGTGAAACGGAGGGCAAAGGAAAAGGGTGCGACAGTTGTATGTATATCAAGGTGGAGAGAATGTGTGACAGGTGAACGAGCGGGGCATTCAGCTCGCGCTACGCGACATGCTTAAAATACGGCAATTACACTTGGCGAGCTCGCTGATGGCAGGCAGGCGCATGAGTGTGGCACGAACTGGGGGAGATTGGATTAGTGCCGGTCGCGAGAGAGGGAATATTAAGAATCATGAAGTACAGGACTTTTATATGGACTTCGTTGAATATCAAAGTTTATGAGGATTATCGGTTTAGCAGAATTGTTTGACAAAATAACCGACGACGTTAAAGTCGTTGTCTCTTCTCCCAGTTTTAAGGAAAGGATTTTTCGAAAATGCATTTACAATGCTGCAATAATACGATTGTATTATTGTAATATATATGGGTAATAGCCGATGTTTTTCTTGTTTGCATAACTAATAAATATTTTTGTAGCAAAAACAGCCAAAGATGTAATATTTTTTTACATTAATTCTTGTATAATGCAGAGTAATTGACTTGGCATCTCTTAACAGCAGCTGTGGTTTTGTATTTTCTGAAGATCGTTTCACAACTCAGAATATGGAATTCACGATCAGACACATGGAAAGAAATTATTATGAAAAAGAAATACTACGATTTGCATATTAGCCTGTTTATTGTTATACTGTTATTGAAAATTAATGATTGTCTTTAACATATGTTTTCACGATCAAACACTATATCTTACTCTCTACACGAGAAACATTTTCATTATATAGAAGTAAATTATAAAGTATAAATTTTAGTCTGCTTTTGCTTTTCCTTTTAATTGTTTTAAATTGAGTATTACTTTTTCAAAAAAAAATGTTTCAAACAATAAATTTTTTAATTGAAAGCCTAAGAATTATTAACGGTTGTTATTTATTTCCTTACTTTTGAACTATTTTGTAGCTTTACTCTTAATCTTGAAGTTTACACTAATCCCTTCTGCCCGAGTTCCTGCGGCAATGCTTAAGAACGAGCGTGCTAAACGTAAATGCGATTACATTAAATGACTGCGCATTAACATAATTTAATCCTACTATATGACAAGAGAAAACTTATTTCCACAACTTACTTAAATTCATCGAGCGTTTTTCCTTGTCCCTTTATTTTTTATTAAATTTCTAAATTGTATTCATTCTACAACATTATTTTAGTAGACGTATATTTTATCAAAATGATAAATTTTTAGAAAATATGATATGTTTTACAATATTTTTCCAATACGATAAAGTATATTCCGAACTAATGGGATTTAAAACACAAATATTAGTAACACTAAAAACAAGTTTTTTAAAGCAAGTAAAACTCTTCAACGGATTCCTTTAAATTATCATACGTATTGAAGAATAAAGTTTCAAATGATATACCTGTACATTTTTTAGTTTCTTTAATGAAGTAATAATTTTCCTGAATTTTTATTTTCGATATTTGAATTTTTAGAAAAAAATTACTTTCCAAATATTCATATTGTATATTACTTGTTTTCGAGTGTTTAGATATTACTAATAAATTGTTAGCTTTTCCAAATCGCTTTTAAAATTTTCTAAAAAAAATATTCATCTTAAAATTGACTATTCTTACAAAATGCTTCTCTTCATAAAGATACTCTTTTACTTTCAATTTTCTGAGTCAGTTGTGCACAGAATAAATAGTAAAGAACTCCAATAAAGTTTTCTATTAAAAAATGGATTAATATTAAAAACTTTTTCAATTTATAAAGTGAAATTACATTGTTTTATTTTAGTTATGAAAGAGTTTCGCGAATTGATATCTCTAAGGGGGAAGAAAGACCGCGCAGAAATATTTCAGCATGATAAAGCGCAATCGATTATTCGAATGTTTAAACAGCAGGCGTAAAAAATATATAATTATCAATTAATTGATAGTTTTAATAAAGCATTATACTCTAAGTGTGGAATTAAAAAAAATATATAATATTTTAAGAATTTTAAAATCATATGTAAAATAAATACCAATTTTTATAAATTTATATAACTGCTTTCAATATACTTTACCAAACTTGCCGGAAAATAGAGGAGGTACATAGTGCCAAGAATAAAAGTACATCGGCATAGCTTACATAAGAAATTGTTCCCCTAATAACTAAGTAGAAATAAATTTCCAATTTAAAAACGTTAATTTAAAATAATACAACGTAATAATTTTATTTTTAAAACGTACCCACATTGATGTAAGATTATACAAAATTTGGCTTCACAAACTTTTTTTTCACTCACCACCGAGTAAACATTAACGCATCAAGTGCCTACAGCAAATGTTGGAAGTATCGCCTCTAAATGGATTAGCCATAAAAAATAAAAACTGTATTTCTTATACGAAGTATTAAAGAATGCAGTTGACTGGAGCTCTACGCGTGGGCATCGGAAACAACTTTGGCGATCGCTCGCACTTACGGCGCGCGTACATATATACACACGGTCCATTGCACTCTCTCTCTCTCTCGTCTCGACCCGTGCGGTGCGCGAGAGCGAAGTAGGAGAACATTTACGAGAGTTCGACGAGGTACCCGTGCGATTTCGCTTGAAGCACCTCTCCAGAGTCCACACTAGCCGTTTTTCGGACTCCGTGCGAAGAATCGCCCTGCATTATACATTTCAACGCGTATATATACACACACACATATACACACCGATATACGTGCTGTACAACTCGCTGGTGCTGCCTCGCTATATACGTGATGCTCATGAGCCGCTTCGAGGAGTCGCGCGCTTCAATCTTAAACGAGGACTTTTATGGGACAATTTTTACGATTTAACGACTGCGCGCGCGCGAGCGCACGGTAACGGGATGGAGTTATATGGTATACAGGACGACTAGGCGAGGGCGTCGACAACGGCGGCTCGAGCCCTGATATATATTAAGCGAGAGAGATTCGATAAATTGCTATGTGACAATAATGAGGCTGCGTATGAGGCTGCCGCTGCCTGCGATTTTATGCGAAAATGTTTATGCGTGGTCGGGCCGGAATATCTGATGGATTCTTCATAAAAAAAATGGACTTTTCATAAAAAAAAAACTACCCCCTTATAACATTCCTTGATGTAGTGTATAACTATGCGTTTACTTTTAATGTCGCCATTGTGTTTCTCATGAATAATTGTAAGGTCATTTTTGCAGCTTACTTGAAAATTCATCTGCTATTGAGATACTTCAAGAGGACGTATCCAGTAATACATCGTTCCACAAAGTTTCAAGGCAAAAAAGTGACGACACCATTATTTATTTCTGGAACGAAAATTATTAAAGAAATTCCGGTCCAGAAATAAAGAAAGGTTTCGTTGTTTTTACCTTGAAACTTTGTAGAACAATGTACCTATTACTGGATATCGCAGAGCAAACGAATGTATCCAAGACGTATATAGCAATTCTTTTTTAAATTAAATATTATTACATGTTCCACCGATAAAGCAATATTAGTATAGTGCGACGTCCCTTCATTGGTTATTCGACAATATAGAAAAAATAAATAATTTAGATTATTTAACGGTTAAAACAAGACACGGGAAGAATAGGTTTTTATTTTTAAAAGTTAAAAAAAATTAATATTCTATAGGTTACAGTTTTTGTGATCTTCTCGCATAATACAAAGGATTTAATTAAAGGCTGATATTGCTCGAATATTAAAATTAAAATATCATAAATCTAGCGGGTCCTTAGAGTGGAAAACTCGCGTTCTCGCGTATTCTATACCTAACGTGATGCCTCGAGGCGGTAAGCTCGCTCGCACGTACGCACATATATACATATACACGCAATAGCACATTCGCGCTATACTTCAATTTACATTCGTTCTGACTAAAAAATCTTTGAAAATAGAAGAGACATCAATGAATGAATATAACACATGACACATATATAGACACATTCTGAATAGAAATGTTAATCAAGGATTGGCAAACTGTCAATTTTTTAATTACAAACTTCACACTATGATTATGTTACTGTTGTCGACGAAAAGTAACTGTATATAGTATACATGTAAAAATTATATGAAGCATAACCACAGTTTTAAATAAATTAGATTAAATTTCGATGCTAAGCTCTATAAATTTAGAATAATTTGAGACTGGTTTTAGAAGAACAGCCACCCGTTCTTCTCATCCCTATACAAGGGTTTTGTGAATTATATTCATAATCGATCTAATAAGTATAGCTTAGGACCAAACAAGTTTATCCCCATAACCAGAAATATGCTCACTTTTTTCTTACTCGTGGACACATCTTACAATGAATTTTGTAATCTCCGCAGATTGATTCCGAGTTCAATCGCTGCATTAAAATATATCTTAATTACACGTCAAGGCATTCATTGAAAATCTCATATTTTTTCTCAAGACTGTCACAATTAACAAGAACATTTGATAAAATTATCTTACTTACAATATTTATTAGATTGTAATTATATTTTAATTATAATTAAAAGAAATATGAATTCGTTTTGCTTACGATAACATGCGTTAAAATAAAAATAGTACTTTATATACACGTGAAAACAACCGTAGATACATATTTTTACTTTAGTTTATATTTTCAGTATATGCCGTACTGTTATGTCTGGGTAACAATTGGATAATAATTACCAAGCTAAAAATCATTAGTTTTCTTCACTAACTAGGACAGGGTCAGACCTCAGAATTTCGGATGCGGCTCCAACTTTGAGATAGATTTTTGGAAGTAGAAATATAAAGAAAGCTGCAATAGATACACTGTTTAATCCCTAAAATTGACTAAAATAGAGCTAAAAATGCCCAGAACAGCTTTTTTCATATTCCTACATCCAAAAATTGATCTGACCCACAAAGTCGTTTTGTTGAACCTTAACATCTTCGTTGAGATTGTCGGAAGATGAGATCAGATCGCGAACATAACTTTAAACACTATTATTATTGAACCCATTCTACTTCCTTCTACAACGGCAGAAAGTGTGTGAGATCGCTGGACTCTTCCCTAGATTTACGAGACAATAAAAATACTCTCTAAAAGATTACAAATAGAAATTCATCGCTCTTTATTGTCAAATCAAGCAACGATAAATCGATACATTCAAGATTTACCGCGTTGTAAGAAGCCGAGGCGCACAGCGCAAAGCAATCTTCTCTCGCACTGGCGCATGCATGCCCGCACATCCACCGTAACGAACTTTACGGGCACATAAAGCCCTCGGAGCGCGAGGGTGAAGCTCGTGCACGCAGCAACAGGCCGCGCGCAGCCGCGACATTCCTCTGATGCTCGTCGAATAGCAAAACAATCAACGCGTAGCAGTAGTCGGGTTGTGTAGCCGAGTACTGCTGCACTTGAAGTTTTGGCTACAGAAAGACGAACTTTGCCGTTCAAGTGGACCGGCTAACCTGCGGCTACATAATTGTGCTATGTGCCACGGGTACTCGGGTTAGGTCGATTACCTCCCCTCACTTCTCTCCGCTTCGACTCAACGCTTGCCATTGAAAGATAATTATAGGGATTTCGGACAGCAGTCCCGCACTTGCTAGTTTCGAAAACTAATTTCGAATGGTTTTGAATCAACACCCGTTTTCAAACTTTACCCGGAACATTGCCGTCGTGTGTTTTTATAGGGCTGTGTCAGCATTGCACGATTATTACTGACTAATACTTTTATTATTATAATTATTATACGAGAAAAGTAATAAATAAATTCAAATTGAAAAGCATTGATATCGAGAGGCCTCATGACTTTCGCTTTCTTAGTTGACAATTACTTATTTGATTAGTTAAAATTTATAATAGAAAAAGTGGTCAATTACAAAATATTCTTCATTCGTTATATTATTTTAATAGAAAATATATCCATAAAATTTTTTTCGTACTTCTTTATAATCAAAATTTTAATACGCAGTATTAACATTATACTTTAATATTCATAAAATATTTATGGTCACTGTAATTATATGATAAATAATTTGATATCTTGTAGATCAACTACAAAAAATAAAATGATAAGAGCTTACGGTACAGTTCCATTCTTTTCTAAAACTTGTAGTTACCGCACCATCGTTATCGAATTCCGGGAAAAATCGATGTTTCATACTTGTTCGGTGTGGGTTAAAAGTAACCGAATACGTTGTTAGAAAAAATTGTAATATAAAAAAATGTTTAAAATATTTTTCAATATTTTGATATTTGCCTGAATTTCAATATTTTTAGCTAATAATAATTCAAGTGATTTCTACAAAGCAACGCTTCTAAAAAATGTCATAAAGAAATTATTGTAGTATAACTTTAACCAAGTGATTAATTATTGTTTATATGACTTTGAGAGAACTCGTTTAACTTTTTATAAATATGATTTTCATTTTATAAGGATCAACTTTCACCTGTAGGACCAAAATTTATAGGTAGAAAAGCTACGGATGCTGTTATCGGGAAATCTATTCTATACGCCACCCTTTTTGCACTATATGGGTACGGTTTAGCAGCCCCAATTTACTGTTAATAATTACACACGCAGCCGAGGAAGTAAGCCGGGCATCGTAGGTATATAGCTAATCTTCGTCTGCGGAATACTGCGCCTCGAAAAGTGCGCATTTTCAGAAAAGCCGCTTAAATTTCAATTTGAAATTATACATACGCCTGCGTGCACCCGCCTCGCTTCTTCCACATCTACGCGGTTATCATAAAAATTTTAAATCTTCGCTCGGCTGGAAAGCATAAACTTTTTACTAGTTGGATATGAGCCGTAAAAATGTTTACATAGAAATTGATACTTCAGCCGCATGACGTTGCTCTTAAAAAAATGAAAAACTATTTAAAATAGTAAACAGTATTTGCATTGAAGAGAAGCATAGTTTTCTTGTTTTAACGCACTGCAGATTATATGAAGAAGTAGTTTTAAAAAACAGAGAGATAATCTTCAAAATGGATTTTCTTTAACATGTTTTAAAGGTATATGTTACACGATTAGACTCTTTTTGTTGTCGATTCTGTTTTCATATTAAAAAAGTAACTTTGTGTAGATGTATTCCGAGTTAAATGTAAGTTACAATACCTTAATAATTCTAATCTTTAACGTGTTTAAAACTGAACTCTACAAACGACAGAAAGTGATTCGGGAATAAAAACATTATCATAGACCCACACAAAGTACTTAAAATTAACAATTGAGCTGGATATTTAGGCGGACAAGATACTTGCATCAGTTTAGAGTGCCTGAAACTCAACAAGAAAAGTCCGGTACGTATAGCGCAACGTAGGGGAGAGAGAGAGAGAGAGAGAGAGAGAGAGAGAGAGAGAGAGAACGAGAGATAGCAAGAGCAATGGAGGAAAGCGAGAGAAAAATAAAGCGAGCAAGACAGGGAATAATTTCAAAGTAAATGGGCTGCACGATCAAAAGGCACATGGTAACACACTTGAATGATTTAAGTTTAAACAAGGAGCCTTAGTAAACCAATGTGAAGAGCTCGACGAGGTATGCTTTGTAAAAGATAATACGTCTCCTGAGCCTTTCTCACGCAGCCATGCACGCATACTCACACACACACACACGCGCGCGCACACAGACAGGTGCAACACATCTAGACAACTACAAGAGTGTGCACCCGCTCTGTTCTTATATTTTACTTACTAAAATGTGTCTGAACAAAGTTTTGCTTCTTCTCAAACTACGCTCCTGTTCGCATCTCGAAAACCAAATCTCGAGTGTCTGCGATGCACCGTCGGAAACAGTCATGCGCGTTTTTGTACAAAGAAAAGGTTGTTGTTTTGTATGCATCAAATCAAAATTCGAAAATTACTTATTATCTCGAGTAAAAAATCGCTGGAATGAACAGAAGAATTTTTTTATTTTCGCTCATTCGCTAAAAGCTCTCAGATTATTACAATCGGCATAAGAATTAATGTACAGAGATTTTCTGATTCGCTCTTTCCAAATTTACAATCAGAATTTGAAAAATCTTTGAAGAAAATTACATGCGTCAGTTTAAAGTTGAGCTTAAAATTTACGAGAAATGGTGGCAAAGCATAATAAATTTAGTATATACATAAATGAATTTAATACTCCACTTCAAACTCATGCAACTTTTGAAGGAATCAGTATTTGGGGGGGGGGGGCATTGTTCAGACAACTCACTTGAAAATTGTATAACTATAGACGTTCTCCATTCCGACATAAATACTGCAGATTTTGCAAAATTTCAAAATTCTATATTACGAAAATCATATTTTCGAAAGTAACAATTCGCCCACTGTCCAAAGCATCGAATTTCATCAATACTATTTTACAATGAATGAAAAAGTTTTTAACGAGTTAAATTCGCTTCTAAACGAGTTTCATTTTCATTTGCTGTATTCGGCTGGAAATTCGATGCTTTGGACCGTAGGTGAATTGTTACATTCGAAAATATGATTTTCGAGCGTTTATAGTTGACTTCAATTAATTCGGCACTGATTTAATATAACATGTGAGTAAAGAAAATTTTATTCAGAAATCGGCCTTTAATATTTTTTTATATTTTATTTTCCGATCAAACTTTTTGAAAACTGGGTTCTTAGTTTGAGTTTTAATTAGTGTTTTAATGTGTGTGTTAATTTCCAGAAATCTTATTCAGTTTTAATAACTATGCTTATGGATTTCTGAAATTCACCATTTTGTTCGATAATAATCTTTGTTATTTCATCAATGCTTATAGCATGCAAAATACTCCAAAGTTTATTGTATGAATTTCGTAAAAATACATTTTGTCTAAAGGATGTTCTGTCAAGTTAAACAGAAAATTTCATTAAATTTTGTTTTCGCAAAACTGCCTATTTATTGGGGATTATACTAAAAATAATAAAGATGAAGATTTGATTTCCGAACAGAAAAATGCAGATCTCAATACTTTACACGCCCATATGTTAACAAATTAAATTTTTTTACATATTCAGATTCAGCATGTTGGACAATACTTATCCATGAGTTCCACTTTACAGTTACACGTTACATGACCTTTTCGTTTCCGGACTCTCAATTGCATTTCCAGCATAAAATATATTATTATTATTATTCTTATGATACTGCGGATGTTGATAAAGCTATATGATAATTTTCCATTTGATTACACTTGCATGTACACAATGTGAATAAGCTGTATATCAAATTAATTATAAGCAGAAATAGATTGTAGACCTCTAATTAGAATCATTGCCAATATCGGCTTTTTTGTAAGACCAACCTGGATGCACGGATATATTTCAGGTTATTATGATATTCAAAGACAGCTTGTTTGTTAGCTAGCAGAGAACTGTAACTCTTGCTTACAGATTTGGCCAAAACTTTAGAACCACTATTATGGTCTAACGCGTTAAAAATGCTCAAACTATGGATATTTTTGTTTGAAAAATTGATGAAAGAAGTTTCTACTTTCAATACAAATCATTCAGTTTATAAACTCGTACCCAAATTACAGAAAAATTTTTTAAAAATAAGCTTTTCTAATAATTTTTTTAAGTCATCAAAATTTTAATTCTTACTGAATTCTAAACAAGTCAGTTGAGAAATTTATAAATGTATTGATAAATAATTGGAATCTGTAACTCGCACGAATAATGCAATATCACCATTCAACTTTACACAATTTCGTTTTTTCTTGTTTGGTTTCTTCGAAAATTTTGTTTATAAAATTTTATTTTATAAACGGATGTAGAGCTTACGTATAGACCTTTTTTATATCCTTTTTTTTAAATAACATTAAATATGTACGATGTTGAACAAATTTTCTGTGTTACATCAGAGTACTTTAGCTGTTTTTAAACTAAGAATTCTGACCTCTCTTAGTAAGTATGCCATAAAATATTATTCTCCATTAAAATTTTTCCAAACTGATAGCCTGAACTTTTGTAATTAGTCACTGATTTTGAGCTGAGATATATATTTTTCATATTTTCTTAAACGTCTTAGAGAGTTAGATTTTGCAAATAAGTTATACGCATTCAAGATTCGGAAAACCGGAAAATTGTTCTTTTTCTGTTAAAACTGACAACAGTAATAGATAAAACTACTTAACTTCATTATTTCGAAAAAGATGATTATGAATAATGAATCTGGAAATATGTACAAAATAATAGTTGTTATGACAACTGCTAATCAACTGCCACTCCAACTAAATTTTCGAATATATTAAAAAAACTTCCAAACTTTCAAATCACAAAAAAAATTTATATGAATTTTGTATGAAAATTTATTAATGTCGACGAAAAACGAAGAAAAATAACGTGCAACACTATTTAGAGAGAGAGCGACGCACGTGCCAAAAATATCCTCCTTCAGCCCCATATCTGGAACTATTGTACAGTAGACGTTATTTATATTTTCATTTTGTAGCAGCTAGGCTACGCCACAAGATATCTAGTTCATATCGACGAATGTTTGCCCAAAATAACAGTTCCTTTCTTCAGTTCTTTTCTTTCTGATATTTCTTTGCACTTAGTTAAGCACAAGGACAAAAAACAACCGAAGTACCGAGCTAAGCAAAGCGAAATCGTAGGATAGTTATCTTACTTGGAGGCGGTCACGACAAAATCTTTCCTGTACACTAACTGCTGGTGGCATATTTTGATGAATACATTCGAAAACCAAATGATTTCTGTTTATATCCGCGACTCGCCTGTGGCATCACTTCTATTTCTGAAATCTAACAATCAACTAATACATTTTTTATTGTAAGAATTAATGAATTATTGTAACAATTAATATAAATTAAAATCAATTATACTTTAAAACTTAGATACTGCAGCTATATGCTCATATGATTAAAGAAGCGTGTAATCACAGTAGTAGAATCAGGTAAAATATACAGCTACGTACGAAAACTTTTAGCTACGATATAAATATTATAGGACATATTGGAATCTAAGTTATTATACAATCTGTTCGTAAATTGTATGCAACTAAAGTCATATTCTTGTAGAGCTTGAAATTCTAAACCAAAAGTTCCTTTACCGTTTTGTCCTAAGTTCAATATTTACAAAGTT
>JAYJLV010082359.1:0-14134 GCA_036873485.1 Torymus texanus | reverse complement strand
GAGTTTTTTCGCGAGACGAACAAAATAAGCTTTGAACGGCGAAGATCGATGGTTTGGTTCCCGAGATATAGAAAGTTAACACACACACAGACACACACACACACACACACACACACACCCACACACACACAGAGGAAAACAAATTTTCTCAAAATTGAAAATTTTCAACACATATCTTAAAAAATCATTTTAAGCCTTTATTGTCTAAAAAATTTATTCCTCTTTGAGGAAGCAATACTTGATAAAAAATCAATATAATAAACACAAGAATGATCGCTGCAGTTTGTAAAGTTATCAGTATTTTTATTATTTTTATTTTTATTTTTTGCCAAGATAAGATAAACGCGCCATAACCTGATTTGATCTGATAAGTGCGCGAGGAAAGCTTTGATAATCGCCATACAATGCTCATATCGCTGATATCTAAGTATCGGAAAATTCTAAGCTGCAAAGAAAAAAGAAAAAAGAAAAGAAAAAGAAGAGATATATAGATATTTTTTTGTCCACTTTCTCCCGTGCTTAATCTCTCACATCTTCTTTCCATCCCCGTCTCCTTTTCTTCGTTTAGGTATACGTTTTTCGTCCCGCTCCCCCACACCCGTGCAACACGTGCAACAAGTATGTGCTTGCGAGTTGGCGAGCGCGAGCATCTCGACGTTGTAGAGGGCACGGCGTGGCGCTGCGACGCAAGGGGGGCGGGCTATACTCTATAGAGGGAGAAAATGCCAGAGAGCGCGCGGTATCCGAGACTGCGAGAGAGAGCCTGTCGACTGTCTCTCTCTCTCTCTCTCTTCTCAGTGTGCGCTCGAGTGTCAGCGCGATAGGTATAGTAAAGGCGTGTGTTTTTCGCTGCTGCTTTGTTTTCGTTTTCCTGCGCTCGCCGGTCCGCGGGCTCAGTTGCTACTTTCATATATATATATGACTGCGTGCCTGCCTGATGCACGCATGTTTCTTTTCTACATGCCGACTGTGAGCTATTGTAACAAAGCCGAAAGTCGTTGCGGTGAGCGATAAATATATATATATATACCGCTCAAGTGCTTTGCTATAGTGAAACTGAACAGACTGTGCGAGTCTGAACGCGATAGTGTCCGATGACACTTGTAAGGAGACGCTGAAAAAAACATCGGCACGGCTATGGGTAACAAGAATGACAAAGAGCCAACGACTGACCGAACGGCAGAGATTCAAGAGTTGTACAATGACTTGAACTTCAGTAGTAGGATACGTGTGGTGCCGGGGCTCAACCAACTTTTGTCTGGCTGCCGCGACATTCCCGAATTGCATGAGATCCCGCACAAGCGGGACCCTCGACGCGAGGAAAGCTTACGACGCATAATCGGCCTGCAAGAGACGCTCAACAACGCACCGCCTCTGATCTCCATTGAGGATGACGAAACAGAGTGGAGGCAACCACAGTACATAAAGATCCCGCCGACACGCGGGCGTCTGCCGACGATCACCAAGAGCATACCGAACACCCGCGATCCGCGCCGCATCAGCGCCCGCAAGCGCGCTAACCTCGATGACAACAGCGAACATCTACCAACCCTTGTGCGGAATGAGTGTATCCCCGAAGAGGAGGAGACCTGCCCCGTCCTCGTCATCGACGCGAGCGATTGGCCAGATTCGAAGCACTGCTGGATCGAACTGATACCGCACGAGTGCAATATCCAGCG
The DNA here is from genome assembly GCA_036873485.1 of Torymus texanus. Classification (NCBI taxonomy): domain Eukaryota; kingdom Metazoa; phylum Arthropoda; class Insecta; order Hymenoptera; family Torymidae; genus Torymus; species Torymus texanus. The sequence goes on along the minus strand of JAYJLV010082359.1, from coordinate 12,455 downwards.
CGGCCGCATATACGTACAGGACATCTTAAGCGACGACGGCGATGCGAGCATGCACCGGGACAACGCCGAAGCCGATGAACCGACGGAGGTGAGCGGGGCAAGTGATTTATTTCAGAAAGACAGTGCGATCGGACCCAGGTACCTCAGGTCCCCTCCGCGTGGCGCGCGTGCGCCAGAACAATTGATAAAATTCGAGTCAAACGATATCGAGTGCGTGTTTGACGAGGGTAAGAGCATGAGGCGTCGGCGTATCAGCGATCCGCGTATTATTGTGCTTAAGGAGGATGACGATGATGATGAAAAGAAGGTGGTGGTCGAACACAAGTCGTCGCGACCGGTGCCGCGGACCGCGGCTAAGCATGTTGACATAGTTGATCTATGTACCGATGACGATGACGATTCACAGGCGACAAACGCTCGGCTCGAGGCTTTGAAGGTTGTGACCCTTGACGACGCCGACAATGATTATTATCGTTCTGATCAATATACTTCGAGGAATACCACGAAGTGTGTGAGCGACTCAAGTGACGAGAATCAGTGGTTTGACGCTCGCGAGAGTGTTGCATCATCGATTTTTACGAATACAACCGCGCAGAGCCTTCCGAGTACTAGCCGATATGAATGTAATTTATTTACAACTGACTTTGAGATTTTACCAAACAATAACCCAAGACTGAATAACGACGACTACGTGCCAACGAGTTCGTTCAGAGAGAGTCATTGTGCAAGAGAGACTGCGACATTTGATCATGGCAGTAGAGCTACGATAACCGACATCGGCCCTGTAAACAACGAGAGCAAAGCTGCCAGCGATAAAGACGGCTTCCAGGAACCCCGGCAGCGAGTGCCGCTTGACGTTGCTGCCGCGGCAACGACCGAGTCGCGAGCTGGCGGTTCACGGACGTGGCGAAAAGAATCAAATAGAAAGAAACGTAAGAAAAACCATTCCGAGAAAGAAAGGAATATCGCGTCGACGCACAGCGACGAACGGTCTCGCGATAGATCCAATTACTCGTCAACGATTAAATCGGTCAGAATCGCCGACGACAGACGAAGAGAGAGCAGCAGCAGCAGCTCTGGTTTCAGTGCAAAGACTATATATAGCCATTCGGGGTGGGATATAAAATATGTGACGAGTGCGGAACGTGACAATCGCCGTCGGAATTCGCGCGAACGTGCGAATGTTCCCGTGGAGCTTGATTGGAGACACTCGAGACATGGGAGCGATAGAAATTCGAAGGAGAAAGAAAGACCGCGAAGTTCCAAGACGGACACCTCGAAGAGAAGCGAGAAGCCGGAAGAGAAAGATAAGAAGGATCGGGAAGGTAGGAAGTATCGAGACGATAAGAAGGATCGAGATGATAAGAAGGATCGAGACGATAAGAAGGATCGAGATGATAAGAAGGCAGGTGGCGGGAAACCGCACTGGTTACCTAGTCCTCCAATCTTATCGGGAAAGAAAAATAAAGAACGAAAACTAACATCTGCGATAAAGAACAGAAAAAGGAAACAAAGTCAAAGGCGCTCCTTGTTGAGGAGGATTAATAAAGTTGGGCGCAGCGCTCTGTTGCTCTCGGTGCTCGGGCCCAGAGTCTCGGGACAGGGCAAAGCTTTCAGAGGCCCACAGATACCGCCGCCCGCGCTTGCCGCGCCGATAGTCACACAGCAGCAAATTGCACTGCCAAGCGTCACCGCCCGGCCTATAAGTATTTTGGTGCCACTGACAATAGCTGCAAGCCAAAGCACAGCCTTGCTGCCGGTCTCGAACGCCGCAGCTGCCCCGAGTACATTGGCCCCGGTGATAATCTTCGCAGAGCAGGACAACCACCAGCAGCTGACGCTCTCCGTCAGCGTGAATAGCGAGCTGCTGGCCGATATCTGCACGTTGTGGGCGCAAAGATGTCCAGCTGCCGGTCCCAGCCGACGACGCACGCACGAGCTCGTGAGGATACAGCCATACGGGCACAGGGTGTCTGTTCAGCTGAACCCGAAGACGCAATTCCAGCGTGGACTCGCGATGCTGGCGAAGGCACACCGTTTTGCCGATAGCAACAAGCTCGCCAACGCCTGCCTACACCTCTTCTTCAACAACCACTCGCATGAACCGCTACACCAGCTGCTGGAGGTCGACGAGCGAGTAAAGAGCGACGAGATCTTCTGGAGCAGGTATATACACGCGAGCTAGGCTTTCGATTAGGAATGGGGAGCGCTTTATCAACAAAATATATCAGCATTTCACCACGATAATTTTAATTATAATTGAAAAATATTGATGGCTTTTGCACGAATTTCTTAGGCGATTTATTATCTTCATTTTTTTTAATAAATTTATTCAAATTATGAATTTTGTAGTGTAGGCGTTTTATAGTCGAGCGGTCAGTGCACCTGACTGTAAGAATATTATTCAATTGAATCACTGAAATGTTATCTATTGCATACAAATCTTATAATCTAAAAATGAAAATTTTTTAATTTCATGTAAATTTCATATAAAATTTAATTTAACACATGAATAGCATTTCTCAATTTAACAGCATGTGAATAAAATATATAAAGAAATTTTGATACACTAATCATAGAACGATAGTCAACATTAAAATATTTGATTTAAATTCGATATGTTCACCTTAAGGGGGTTATCGTGATTTTAAAATGTGTTCGCTATTTAATTGTAATGTAACAATATCTAAGTTTTCGATTAACAATTTTTTATAACAATAGTTTTTTTCGATTAAAAAAGTATTTGCCTTTCATATCTGTGTCTATTTACATTATTATATTTTAATAACTGATGACATTACAATTAAATAGTGAACCAATTTTAAAATCACGAAAAATTCCTTAATTGCACTAGCTTATGTATTTGAAATTCTGAACGTTCATAATGAACGAAACATTAAATTAAAGTTTCTTATTTTGGTTAGAATTCATCAGAGTGGCTTTAGTAGTGACTGCAAGAGTGAGAAGTGACGAAATACAGTTATTATAAGTTTTTGAATGTATTACGTAGTCAAATTCAACTAAATTTGAAAATGGCAAAAATATTTTGTTCACCGTGAACGTTCGAAATTTCAAATACCTACTAGCTTGTGAAATTATTTAAACTTTTAAATATGGATACTACACATTTTTTATTTATTTTATCCACATAATTGAGTTTAAAAAAATGTGTAAATTATTAAAATTATCTTCAATATTTTATTATTTTCATAATAAAAATTATTTTACTATTGTGTATGTCAAAAATAATATCTGTATATTATACATATTGCATATTACTCAAACAAAACCATACTGTGATAGAATAATATCTATATTATTTATTAATAATCAAAACTTTAAAGTATTGAATAAAATAATAGAAAAGTACACATTTTTAATTTTTTTATCAATTACTGAGTGGTGCTGAGCTCAATATTACAACTTTTAATTCCTTTTTCTAAGGCAAAAATCGAATTAAAAGATCCACTGTTATCATTTCTCATTAATTTAAAAGAGTATTAATTATATATAAGTATAAAGCATTGTTGTTGCAAAGAGTTGTTTGGTCACTAATAAATATCAATTCTTTGATTGTTAATGTGATATTGCATCATGAAAAATGTTGCCAATAGTAAATGGCATAAGCAAAGTATGTGCATACATCGTATGTTTCTTCAGCTATTCAAAATTTTTAATAATCAATTAAAATTAAAAATAGTAATATTTTAAAAATCTGTGTTTCAAAAATGTAATTGATTTTAATAAATACAAATACACTAATTCAAATTTTTTCTTTTTTTTTTTTAGGCACAACTGTAAACTTCAAGGCAAAAGTCAGCTTTCTATTCAAGAGATGACTGAAATCAAAGACTGTGATGTTAAGGAAACAAATAGTACAAAGTCTTCTTATTTACTATTCAATGATAAAGATTCCAGTAATGTATATAATTATTTCTTACCTAAACCTGTGATAGGAAGTAGTGTAAATAGGATAGGAGAGAATTTTAGATTGATTTCAGATATGCAAAATGCACAGAAAATAGTGCACATTGAAAGTGAATCTGAATCTATTACGTCTGAAACTAATAACAATAAATTGACTAATAGCAACAATAATTTAAATAACTTTAAAGTACGGAAGCGACATTCTTTACCTACTTTGATACCAACACCGCAAAATTATTCAAAAAGAGCTCGCTCTGAAGCATATATGGCAGTAAATGATTTGATTAATTCTCAAGGGATCAAACTAAAATTTAAAAGAGACAAATCAAATAAAAATAATTGGAAAACTTGTGATTCAACAGAGCAAGTTTCTATGATGAAAGCTGATGAAAAAATAATTTCAACATCTCTTAATGATGATAATTTAAATAAAAATAATCAAGTAAATAGTAATGTGATAGAAGTTTTTGAATCAAATTCATTTGATGTGAAAGAAATTTCAAAATTAAATAATAATAATACGTCTAATAAAAATGATGAGAAGGCTCACAGTGCTACAGATGAATTTTCTCAATTTAGAAGATTAACTGAAAAAGTAGTTCCAGAATTAGATAAGAATGATTTTGAAAAAGATTTTACCACTGTTTCCACAAAAAACTTTTTAAATTCTGTAAAGAGCTTATTTCTTCAAAGCAGAGTAAAGAAAAGCAAACCAAATAATTCTGTTAATTTTACAACACCATCATTAGAAAACTTGGAAAAAACAGACATGTTTGATTTAATGCCATTGACTAATCATCAATCTAATGCAATTTCATCAAAGTCTCTAAATATTGCAAATAATTTATCTACAAATAATAATAACAGTATCAATAATAATGATGATTCTCATAAGGATTCTTTGGATAAGTTGAAATTAAATTTAGAAATAGGCGATTCCAATAAAGAAAGAGTTTCTGAAGAAGTGAATCAATTATCTGAAGAAAATTTTAAATCTAACATGGGTGAGAAAATTTCTGAAGAAAGAACTTTAAAAGAACAAAAATTTGTTTCCAAAGAATCTACAATACATAGAAATAAATTATTTATACCTAATAAAAATAGCAATTTATCAGTGTTCAAGCAATCCAAAGTTATGGTTTCACTAAATATTGATGAAATCTATCTAAAAGAAAACATACCTAATAGTTGTACAAGCACAACTAATACAACCTGGAATAGAATAAATGTAAATAAAGGTAATAATGTCGACTTAAAGGATGATGCTCAAAGTACTGGACCAAATAAAATTGAAGAAATAGTAACTGATAAATCAAATAAAATAAAAAACTCACAATTTTTTGCAGATTTAGAAAAGGATATAAATAGATATACATGTGATAAAGACAATCAATGCCAAACTGATCTAAAAGACAACGATAAAAACATCAATAGAGAATTAGATAAATTTAATGACAATGCAGTTATAGATAATCCTGTTAACTTTTGTAGCAATAAATCTGAAACTAGTACTACAAATATAAATAAATCTAATTCTGCTATGAGTGGTAATAAAAATGAGGAGAGTGTTAAATTAAATATTCATGAAGTTAATCATTCAATTTCAACTGTGAAATCTATCAAAGAAATAAGTGTATTAGCGGAAAACTCTGATAAAAGTGAAGCTATATCAGTACACTCACTTCAAATTCCTGCAATTAATGAAAATGAAAAAAGCATAAATCATCAAGAAAGTAGCGATTTAAGTAAAAAACATTCGATGCCTAAATCTATAGAATCTAATGGAAAAATTGACTCTTTATATGAAAAATGTACACATGATGAAATATTTTGTTCTGGGGATATAAGTCCTACTATATTAAATGAGCAGGAAAAGCACTTTCCAATTAATTTTGATACAATCACTAATTTCAGTAATGTAGTCAATGCTGAAATGCAAGTATCAGAAATTTCTGATGTTGCAGAATTTGATAAAGAAAGCAATAATATAATACAAATATCTGAACATACTACTAGTAAATTGAATGAAAATAGTCAAAATAAAATTTTATCAGTGGACACTACCATAACAGAATCTTCTACAAAAGAAAATTATGAGTCAAAAGATAAATCCAATATGAAAAATGCAGAAAGTATAGAAAATAGTTTATTGAATAAAGATAATTGTATTTCATCTAATGATCACAAACTTAATAATTTAAATATTGACAATTTTGTAGTAAATGTTGATCAAGTTCTTCCAGATAGTACAGGTATGGTAGAAAACTTAGAAGGAGGTGATTTTGATTTCCATATCTCAATACATACAAATAAATTACATTCTCAATACTTTGATGATGATGATTATTATATAGATTTAGATTCTAGTGCAGGATGTAAAAATGTAAACATAGAAAATAATGTTGTAAATAAAGACTCAGCAAACATTTCGTCACTAAAGGAATCTATGAGCAAACTAAAAAATTTTCAAGAAAAGTATAATTCAGATGAAATTATAGAAATACGAAACATAGAGAGCAATAGTAATGATCACTGTTTAAAAAAGTTACCTCAATTTTACAATGATTGTGTAACAAAAGTAATGGGTCATGCAAATGTGGTTGTTTCTGATAACGAAGTTGACGATGATATTATTTTTGTAGAGCAAATTGAACATACAAGCACTGTGAAACAAAATACAAATCAAATTAAAGAAGAAAATATTATCAATATAGATTCAGATGAAGAAGAAGACGATTCTAATATATTAAAATTAAATAATACCAGTATCCTTACAAAAAAGTGTATATCGGATGAATTAAAAGTAATTAAGAAATCACAAACTGAAATTATAAAAAATAAAATTGAGAAAACTTCAGAATCTGAGTCAAACCAGCAAAAATTACCTCAAATGGGAGTAAATTTATCAAACGAAATTTCGGAATGTATTTTACAGTATATAACATCACTGTCTGAAGAGGAACTTGAAAATAAGAATTCATCAGTATTATCAAAAGTAAAATTAATGCAAGAAAGTAATAGTTGTATCAGTAAAGATGTACAAAAAATTGATGAAAACAAATCAACAGAAATTAATGAAAGTAATATATCTGAAGTTACGAATAATGATAAAGACAAAATAAATTCATCTACAGATGTAGTAGACAGATTAAATACAGTACACTTTTCTGAAATTCAAAATCAGATTACAAATGTAGAAGTGCGTTTACAAAAATCAATAAACAGTCATGAAAATAGTTTATCCCAAGTTACTAATAATTATAATGAAGCAGTAAATTCATCGGCAGACATAGTGGAGAGATGTAATACAGTGCACTTACCTCAAGTCCAAAATCAGATTACAAATGTAGACATAAGTTTAGAAAAATCAACAGAAGGTAATGAAAATAGTTTATCTCGAACCGTGAATACTGATAATGATTTAGTAAATTCATCTACAGATATAGTAAACAAGTTTGAAACAGTACATACTTGTGAAGTTAAAAATCGGGTTAAAAATGTAGAAATTACTTCAAATGAAAAATTGCTAGCAGATAAAATCTCCCAACTTCCAAAATATATTAACGTTGATTTAAATGATTCTAGTATTTTGCAAAAGTTTAATTTATCTAAGGAGGTAATAGCACCAGAAGATACAGAAACTGAACTACTTACAGTATTGGAAAATAATAACGAACAGAAGATGTTAGATGAATCATTAAATAAAATTCTGGAAGAAATAGCTCAAGAAAATAATAGTATTCCAAGTATTTTAATGGATAAGCCTTTAAAACCTCAAAATATGTTAAATTCAGAAAATCAAGTTTCTATAATTATAAATAATCAAGCAGATAGCACAATGGAACCTCCATTAGTAATAAAGTTGAATATTTCAGAGCAATCAAGTAATAGTTATAATCTTTTGAAAGATATAAATGTAAATTTAGTAGATGCAATAGATGAAATAAGTGATATTTCAATAAGTAATTCAAGAACAATGAATGAACAAAAAACAAATTCATTTGGATTTAAATTGCGAAACATAAATGAACTTTTACAAAAGCCACAGAATTCATCAGAAATGAATTTTCTTACAAGTAATTCAACAATAGAACCATCCAACTCTTTAACTGATTCAAGTAATAATAAGTGTGCAACAAATACTACTGAATTGCTAAATGAACAAATTAATTCAGGAGTTAATGATTTACAAAAAAATCTAACACATGATTCTCAACTTCCTTCTAGTTCAGTCAATATCGTTCAGCCCATAACTTCTGTTGTGTGTCAACCAATTAACATTTTAAATCCTATATCTATGTTACATGACATGTCCTATTACTATAATTTTTATTCATCTATCTGCAGTAATCAAATACAACCTCATAAGCAAAATGATAACATAAATAAAAGAAATTCTAAAGTTGTGCTAGCTTCATCTATATTTACTAATGAGTTTGATAATAGTATTTCATCCAAAAAAACGGGAAATAGAGCAAATAATTTGAATAAAAGTACCTTAAGAGATATTTATGCACTTGAGTTAGTTTCCCTTGATTCTTTGAACTTACCTTTTCCATTCACAGTTAATGTTCCTAAAGAAATTCTTTATGTAAACATTAATCAATATAAAACAATGTTATTTAACAAAATTTATAAAGGATTAAAATTATTAAATGAGTTAACATCCAATGAAATAGAAAACTTCACAACAGCATTAGAAAATAAATCTACAATAACAGAAGATACATGGAAATTTCAAAAAAAGATTATAACTATAATGCAATGTCTTGTTCGTTTAAGTGGTTTATGTAAAGTAAAAGATAATATGATGATGATAGTATCAGCTGTATTGAACACAGAACCACTTATATCAGAGCAAAATCAATTGTTTGATTTGCAAAGTGTTGTTAAAATCTTTCAACGTTTGTTAAATGGAGGAATAATTTCAAAAACTGCTACCAATAATCAACCGTTATATGACGAGTTAGAAAAACTGCAGTATAAAATGCAATTACCTGTAACATCAATTACAAATGAACAGAAGCAGCAAATTAAGAATCAAACGAAAGAGCGTAATAAAATTGTTATTAAAAATAACATTCAATCTCAAAGAATAGAAATTAAGAATAAAGATGCAGATGAACAGGATCGTGAAAATATCTTAAGAAGGACTTCTATAATACCGAACATGTCTAAAAGGTAAAAAAATATTCACAAAAATATTTTATCTATATATCAATTACTTATATAATTATATCTTTTTTAATCATTCAAACTTTGATAAATTAAGAGGTCCAAGCACAAAAGTATATCACCTTATGCAGGGCTCTATCAATAAAAAATATCATTTTTGTTTATTACATGTGGTTCCTATTGCATTCAACCTCTTAATTTATTTTCAATTATATTATGGAAATAATTATATTTTATTACAATTAAAATAATTAGTTTATGTTTTTATTTTTTTTTTCTTGCAGATTCAAATAAAGAATAAATTTAAGCAATCGTAATTTTAAACAAATTGATATTACTTTGCCTTAAAAGTAAGTAATGTGATTTGAAAATAATTGAATAAAATAGTTTTCAGGAATCATCATTAACAAATACATCAAGAGATCAGACAAATTCAAACCCTAATAAAATGTCAACATCAGATTCTATATCTTCATCAGACATTACAAGTAAAAGCAACAAGAAAACTAATACAAAAACAAGAGTTGAACAAAAGGACCATTATGTATGTGAGAAATGTCAAAAATCTAGTAAAGTACTCTGCAGCAGATGTAAAAAAACTTCATACTGTTCAGTGGAATGTCAAAAAACTCATTGGACTGAAGAACATCATAAATCGTGTTTATTGATAACAAATGATACTTAGGCTTCTATAGATTGTTTATTTGTTGCCACTAGGAAATCTCATAATTACTCCTGTGCCATGAATGTGGATGCTTTAAATTAAGTGCGTTATAGTATTTATTGTTGATTTATTTAGTAGTAGTTTTATATTTTTTGTATTATTTGTACTTATTTATAAAGAGTACTCACTCTTAGAAACTAATGAGTAAAACGATATTTTTCTATAAGATTGAAATTTTATTAAATATATAAATTTTAATCATTAGCACTACTTGAATTAAATTATTTTAACCAAACTATTTTACTTAATCATTCTATCAGTGATGAATACGAATTTAATACGAATATGGATACTTATATTATCTTGTAAAATAAAAAAAAATGTTTTGTTAAGTGGCTTTATTTCCAGCTATTAATTTGAAAATACCTTGATTCATAGAATTTACAATTGGTACTTCATTTTTTAGAATGGATAATTTATATTAACTATAGTATAATACACTTTTCAATGTTCATATCCAGTTGGTAAAGCATTGGTGTGTGGATTGTGAAAAAGAGAGTGATTTCCATCTCCCCATGGGAATCTCTGAAAAATGACAAAATGTTTTTTTTTTTTTTTTATTATTAAAAATGCCTAAAATTGATATACTAATAAGATATTATTTTAAACCTTTGTGCGAATACGTAAATGTTCATAAGGGATGAATTCTGGTTTTTGAGGTTCTTCCCAGTTGAGCCATACATTGATAGAACCAAGAAGTAATGCAATGGGTGTACCAAATAAACTTAAATTTTTCCACATATTGTAAGCTGCCTCTGAAAACCATTTTAAAAAAAGACTAATGAGTAAAAGTAATCATACATTAAGAAAAATTTAATAAATACATTAACATTATGAATAGTATAAATAGCTATTGTACAAGTTACTAATGCGAGAGACAGGTTTCATATTAAATTCAAGATTTTCATGTTTTTTTAACCTTCAGTCTGCCGTCATTCCAAGAATGTGTCAAAATAAAATTTTGGGGATTTTTTCTCTGTAAAAGTTTTTAAACATACCATATATATGGGTCAAACAAAAGGGTATCTCAAAAGGTACCATGCTGGCCACCTGAAGGTTAATAACATATTACTTTTTACACTATTTTGATATTTAAGGTCCTGGTTAGTTCTTAAACCCTTTAAAGATTTTTCCATGTAAATTTAAGATTCACAAAAGCAGTAGCAGAATTTGATTTTTCAATAATTATGTTAACTTATTTTATACAAAGTAATAAAGTTTGGTAAACTTGAAAAATTTTTTTTTTAAATTAATTTACACAAATCTTTTCAATAAAATTGTTTATCTTTAAATATTTGTAATTGAAACGTATAGAAAAACAGTTGTACTTATGAATTAAAAAAACTTACATACACGCTTGATTTCATATTGTTAATTATATATAAATCTAATTCATCGCTTATAAAAATTGCATTAAAAAATCAGTAACTGAAGAACATATAGAATTCAAATTGTTAATTTGATCATTTCTAGGATTCCAATCATAAATATATATTATAATAGGAACAACTGGGCTGCTTGTAACTCAAATGATGTACACTACCAATATTTTACCTCTACTTGTAAACTTAAAAGTATTAAATGTTAGTTTATGTAAAAGATAAACTTTGAACAAACTATTTCAACCAAACATTATTATGTAATATCATACATTCATTTTGTTTGAAAATTGGAAGTGGAAAGTCATTATTATACAAAGCACTGTAACGATTAGCAACAAAAAGAATGTTAATACAATTGAATAATGTAAATAAAATTACACGTAGTAAATTTTATGATAAAAAATATGAATAATTATAGATAACCCTCGTCAATAGTTTAATATTGTATCATACAATGTTAACTTTTAGGAAAACCATAACAGAATGTAATTTTTAATGCAATTTACTTACCAGCCTGTTTTTTGTCAATATGTCCAGAGTAATTTCTGGTTAAACTTTTTCGTGCAATTGCACGAGCAACCAACGCAGACATCGCCATGTTTGCCTCTGTAAGCAGAAAACTTGGAACTCTGCTTCGAAGCTCGTCGTCTTCTTTGCTATCGAACAAACATAAACTAAGTATCATATGCAGTGCAGATCAGCAGGTAGAATTTTCTCCAGTATTCAAGGAAGACGGCAGCGCCCCTTCATTATTTTACCGGTTAGGGAGTCGCCACAACGACTTACTTTACGAGTTGTTTTTAAAAGGCATTTTCAGAAATTGTTTAGTTAATCGCTTTTTAATTAGTTCATTATGTTAATATAAATAACATAATACTGTGTGACTTTTTTGAAGATTTTAAATTATTTTAAATTATTTCAAGCAATGCTTATAGTAATAATTGCTTCTTGTATTTCTATACGTCCGCAATTAATAATCATCATTTTTACGTTATACCATGCTACAAAAATATTAAGCAATTCATAATTAATTTTTGTAGCTTTGTAAGATTCTCAATTTACTTTTGCTCAATGAAACTGTTCATTTAATGCAATTTTCCTTCGGACATTTTATTATTATCATTTAGATCCTGAGTCAGTACTCCTATAGCGTTGTTACATCCTGTGGTTTCTACCACAATTGGAGAAAATAAAATTTTTTAAAAATAGTTAACACAGCACGATATTTTCTCAGGTCAGAAAATTTC
>JAYJLV010082348.1:0-14136 GCA_036873485.1 Torymus texanus | reverse complement strand
GTATACCTACACCATCCAATGATAAAGCTCTATAACCACTTGGTTCCAGATACCAAACCAATCTGTGACACTCATACCTCACTCCTTCCGTCATTATAACGCGCCCCGTGTGTATATACTGTACGATTGAGCTAACGCGCGTCGCTCGGATTAATTTCACAGCAGTTCTCGCGGGAGCCTCGTTGCAATTTACGATTGGTGCGTGCTACGCGAATGACTCTTCTTCTTCTTCTTCTTCTTGTACACAATGTGGATTGTGCATTGCGCGTATTAATGCAGCAGAGTTTTGAATTTTCTAAAGTCCGAGGGAATTAATTCGATCGTGGTGTAGGAAAGTTGGCGGGTATTCGTTTTGACATTTTATTTGAAACATAGGATGGGAATGATTATGTAGATTTAATTGAAAGGAAACAGAGGTGAGAGTTAGTTTAATAGGTCGGTAGAGGATTATTAAATTTACTCGTTGAAAGTTCGATTTGATTTCTGACTCATTCGTCGGGACAAATTAAATTAATATGGGGGTGGGAAATATAATTACGTTTATTGCACGCGTTTTATCGGTCAGACATTCGTTGTAAAGGGACGTTATCTGCTGAAAAATTAATTCATTTTAATTTCTGAGTTTATTATATTTCAAATAAAGCTCTTATATTTTTTTAGATATCATATATGTAATTTAATATAACATTTACAAATGACACGTAATTTAATTAAATGTAAATATTTTATATCCTTCGCATATATTAATGTTTTATTATTTCCATGATCCGAAGCTTGACGATGTTGTTATTGTTGTTATTTATTATTCAATTTATCGCACGTAAAGTATTTTACTGTGGTATAGTGGGTGTGATTAAAGCTAGCTCAGTCATTATACTACGTAGAACGGCTAAATATTTACTCCTAATGCTCAATTTCAGTAGTAACAGATAAGTCTATTAAGGCAATTTGGACGGCGGTAGTTAACTGTAACGTTTATTTCAAGGCAGCTTATATAACTACATTTCCAAATAAAACAAGTAAATTAGTCGCCTGAATTCCTTACATACAAACTGATATTGTTAAATATTTATTATAAGAAAATAACTAATTTTAACGATTAAAAACAACTAATTACCTAACTTTTTAAAGCTACATTAGATAAAAGCGTAAAAATTTTCACCAACGATATTAGAATTTTCTAATAAGAAACCAAAGGGTTTCTCCTTATGTCAATTAAAATTTTATGAATCTGCAACAAGCTCAGCGTAATGGCCCACGAGACAGTGGCGCGCTTACGGGTCGAGGCGCAAGCACGTTCCAACTTAATGAGAGGGCGTAAGGTTTTTGCCTTATTAAAGCTCACAATTTTCTTCCCGTTGTCTTAAGGAAAAGCCTTTTTCCCCCTCGATTTACCTAGAAATTCCATAGCTTTGCCGTTGTCTCTCCCCAATTACCTGTACCCAAAGTAAACATCGATTGATGCATACAAAACTCGAGGTAGCGTAGTCTAATTACTTTATCACTGCTTACATTGTTATACTGTTACCGTTCAATTATGTTTCTATAAATATCTTTCTTAATCAAACAATATATTTCTTTATCACATAATTACAAAATTTATATATAAAATTATATCTTATTCTTCACTAACATCTCAACCACTTCTCTTCTCTTAAAATCACCGCAAACACCTCGCGTCACCCTAATAATCGTCGTTCCTTTAACAACCGACAATAAAGCACGAGCGGAGCTACCACGCGATAAGGGAAGAATCACGGGCAGCGCGTACCGCTGCCGACAACTTGTTGCGGTCGAAATCGAAGCACACTACTACAGTGCGGCCCGCATTTTCACCTCTCCAAATCCCCGGCAATAAATTCAATTCCGCACATCGTTTTGTTTCTTCGATAAGAACGAGGTGACGTAACAGCGTATATATACGTATATAGGAAAGAAAGAGAAATAGGATTGTTAAAATGCCGGTTAATTTTTCACTAGAAGCTTGGAATCAGGTTGCGTATATGCTCGTAGTACTTTTTCTAATTTACCAGTACACACGGGCAAGGATGTATAATTAGTTTTACGCGAGTTTTACCTCCGGCAAAGCGATCCCTCTAATTTTCAAATTCAAGTCCGATATGTGCAAACAAAGGGAGAGGATAGAAGGAGGAATTTGGAGAAGCCTAGTTACAGAGCAGCTTAACTCGATTACGCGGTTCGTTTAAGGCTGACTAGAGTAAACAATCAGCTTAATTTATTCGTTTATGGTATGTATGTATGTATGTAGGTTAGTCTGAATTTTTATGCTGTTTCTTTTACGTTCATGGATAGTAGTTGAAAAAGTAATTGCAAGTTGAAGTAAAAGTATTTTGGTATGTTAAAACGAACAGTAATGGGATAAAGCGCATTGTTTAAAATAAGTGATTTAATCATCGCTTGACGAGTTTTCTTATTAAAATAATATATATTCATTTGAATGAAGAGCACGCCAAGCATATAATATATAGTACACGTATTTAGCTATATTGAAATCACATTTATTCACTCGAATTTCAATAATTACGTCAATATCAAATGTATGACAACTAACTCAAACCTCCTTTAATACGCATCATCACAATAAAACATAAAGAAAGGAACAATCTCCCATATAATTAAATCCGATCAATAAACCGAAAGCCAATCGCGTACCCGCGCCTCCAAACGCATAAAACAAAAAGTCCTCGCGCGTAAAAGCGCACGACCTCATCGAGCGTTCGTATAAAATCTCCTTAAAGCTCACCACGCTTTATATATACATATATAAATACACACCATTCGAATAAAAATGACTGCGTGCAATTAAATCTTCTCTTTCCTCTTCCTCTCGCTATTCACCTTTATACAACTTCGCATGCAAAAAAGTTAGTATACTTCTACTGCTGCTCGCGTATGCAACCGGCAAGTCACGTTTATACGGGATGTTTTATTTATGAGCGCACCACCGGCACATGATTTAGATTTTCCACGAATGCGTGCGTAATCGTACAGTTCGCGGCGCGTTACCCTAATCGTCGCGGCCTGATTTGCCGCACGCGCCGATTTGCTTGTACGGTAATAATACGAGAGTATATGGATGTGTTGTATAGAGGAAGGTTTTGGGAAGGTAATCGATGGTAACAACGCGTGCATCGTTGGTATAGGAAGGGCAACAACATATGAGATCGTTGAGATTTCGGTGTAGACTATCGCCAATACGTGTAAATTATGTACAAAGACAAATGTTTACGGACGTAAGGGGTGAAGGTAGTTTCCGTTTTATTTTCAAGAGCGCTGTGTAGGTAGAAGTAGAGGTTTGAGAAAAAAATCGAATGTATTTGTCAGAGATTAGACGGTGATGCTCGATGTCGGATCGAATTCGATTTATTCACTTCGACGACCTTCCGGGACACTTTAATCCATGCGATGTATAAAACGTTATGTATGTGTGTATACAAGAAATCTGAAAAACAGCGAGAAGCGTTGAATAGAAGAGCAAACAAAGAGCTGAACAAATTGAAAGTATAAACGTCGAATATCACGCGGCTAAAGAGCCGCAGGCTGTACGTATAAGCCGCCTGTAATCCAGCCGATAAATCAGTGACTCCAACACACGCTGCCAGCTTATACGCGCCGTATTTTATACGTGAAATAGTTGCAGAGAACGGAGAGTTTATATTTTTTTCTTTTTGTATAAATCTATACACATGCTATTTTCGCACCGTATATACCTGAAAAAAATGTCGTGTCGGTGATATTTGAAAGAAATAAATAAATAACGTAGTTGAATGCAGAGGTTGTATTGAAAATAAATAAATCGAATTATTCAGATCCTTAGCCAACGGTAATTACGAGTCCTTGCTCGAGCCGAGGTAAATCTAATCTATCCGATTCATCTGAAAGCTTGCTTGTAGCTTATTTATGTTGCAATCAGGAGCAGCTCACGTTTTTAGAGAGCGAGAAGTGGAAAAGGCAGCTGGAGGATTTTTGTAGAAGCGAGATCTCGAAGGTACTTGTGTAAGTCGCGATGGAATTTACGGAATTGTACGAAAGTTAATTGAATTGAAAAATTTAGTAGCAAAAGATTATGATTAGAAGCTTTGCAAGCGATGTATTTATTGGTATTTAAGGGTTAATTGTTAAAGCTTATTATTTATATAAAATTATTGAGTTTTATTACTTGTTGTGAGATATGAAACATTTCAAATTAAATTGAAAAATTAAGTAGAACAGCTCTAACGTTGTTGTTTTAAATATAATTTAACAAGTGACAGAATCAAAAAGTAACTTTACCATATTTTATAAAAAAATGCGTCAAAATATATTAAATATCTTATAACAGCTGGAAACCTTAACAAAAGCATGTATTTATACGTTAAACAGCTCCTTTATCTGCTTCTACGAGCATGTTGAGCCAACATCATAATCCAGCTATAGCAAAAACTTGTCTTCCCACGCGGGCGCGCGTCCCGTGAGAAAAAAGCTCGCACTGAATCATCGTAATAAGCGCACAGAGACAAATCGACGGAGCGTGTCTCCCGCAAGTGCACTATATATAATAGCAAAGAAAAAGATGCTTGTACGCGATGGTCCATTTCCCATTGTGAAGTGTATATATACGTATGGTAATAAAGACAAGTCGAGGTACTTGGAGGTGAGATAGAAGATGTAGAAAATGGAGGCGGGGATATGGAAACATAGAGAAAGGTTAATTTTTATAGGGGATAGGGAGAATAGTTTTAATATTGTTTTAAGTGTATAGGTTTGTTTTTATTTTTTAGGGGAGCTAATTTGTTTTGGAAAAATTAATTACTATTGTTCTTTCTTTAATAAAAAAAAAGAAAATAGAAATCTTACGACCGATAAATTGAAAATAAGTATACAGCAAGCCACTGAGAATCAAGCCAACAAATCCAGTACCAGTAATACCATACCATCCCTGCATATATATATACATATATAGCATGCATATTTCACGCGTCGCCTCACACCGTTTTATACATTATGCACTCGTACCATCCTGGCATTTATTACGTTTCTTTTTTTGCCTATCTCGACCTTCTTACTCTACGGCTCTCCTGCATGTATCATTCATGACACTCAACTTCCGTCGCGAAATGCCATCTGTGTATATATAATTCGAACTTTGCACTGACCGTAGAAAATTTTGCGCTAGCATGGATTAAGGCCGGCGCAAGTGGCAGTCGAACCGAAGAAAATTTATTATTATTATTATGGGAGGGAGGAAGTATCGGGGACAGAGATAAAAAGTTGATGAGGAAAAACTGGAGAAGAGGGATTAGGGAGCGTGTAATTGAATTGAAAGCTTTGCTGGGTGCAAGTATACGATATTGAGATTGAGATATTATATAATGCGATAGGAGGACTCGTGAAAAATGAATGATTTGGTAGACGTAGAGTAGTAAGAATAAGTTTACTATTTAAAGGCTTGTAATGTTTTATTTTCAATATATTGGGTAATTTAATGATTTTGGATATTAAAATATGATTAAGTATAATTTATCTTTCTATTAAACGTCTTAATTAAGAATTTGTCTTCTTTAGCTATATCTAGTAAAAATTTCTTTAGATAAAGATCGCGCAATTAAATTTCTGAGGCTTTTCTTCTCGAAGTTATTTTTAAAAATAACGATCAACTTCGTGTGTCTATTAACGTTAAAAGCCCCGTAACAGGACATGGGTCAAAGTGCAAAGTCACTCGTGTAACTTCGCGGTGGCAGAAGAATTTCGGTTGCTATGTAAAAAAATGTCAAACCTTGAAATACCTTCTTTACAACTAATTATGGAATCTTAACCGACACAAGTTTTTTTCGTCGTACGTGAAGAGTTATATAATTTTAAAGTCGCGAATGCGCATGTCAAATTGAAAAAAAAAAGTCTACACCTTTAAAGTTTAAATTGGAGCAGAGAACGCGCGACAGTGCTGTAAAGAAGGATGAGTTGGATACTAATTTCACGTGGATAAATTGAAAATCTTAAGCGTCACTTCTTTACGAGCAGAGGATGACTGAGTTCTTAGAGAGAAATATGTCGCTGTGAGTGTTTAATTACGTCGCGGGATTACATGCTGCTGTAATGGAATTTTCGATTACTGCTATATACCTTTGGAGATAAAAAGCGATCCTTATAGAAGAGACGTACTTTATTATTTCTGTTGTTTACTTGCGCAAGGTTTCGGTTTATATATAGAATTAATTGAGCAATAAAACTGGAACTATATCTCGTATTGTAAAAAATGAAGCAACTTTTTGCATAGCCTGATAACAAAAAAGTAAAACATTATTTTAGAAAAAAAGATGAGAATTTTCTCGTACAATGGAAAAAAATATCCTATATACATATACGTACATGTGGAGCTGCACTTTTATCTTCTATGGCGATTCCAGAAAACAAAATCGAGACTGCAATTGTTACAAACTGCAAGCGTTGCGATAAAGAAATCCCGAATATAAAATACATACGAAGCCAATTTCCATAATACAAATTTCCATATTCCCCGTAAACCTCAAACATACATTATTTCCCAAAAAATTTAACAACACGAGCACGCGTTACCTCGTATACCAACCATCCAAATATTAAATTTATACAAAACACCAGTGTACCTGAGCAAAAAACATATACTCAACCTACGCTCCCCATCAACCGCCTTTGCTATCACACAAGCGGCGTAATTTCACCACCCTTGTCGCAAGGAAGACGACGAGTCCCATTTACGCGTGCTACTCCCACAAGACAATGCTCAGGGAATTCGCACGATGCATTGTCACCAAGATTTTACGAGGAGGAGTTTTATATATATATATATATATACACACACACACACACACACACACACACACACGGTTTCCTTTTCTTACGCGGTGACCGTGTGATACCAGCGGCTAAGTTTTTCTCCTAACAAACTATTCATACGCAGCGTCGGTTGCTACTGTTACGCGCACGTGGCACTTTCTCAGATTTTTTTTTTTCGTTTTATAGGATGGAGGGGGAAAGAAAAGACGTTTGTTTTTCCGGCTTCTTTCATAGAAATACGTAAGATGGTTACGCCGTAATTTTATTGTGAACGCGAAAAGTTGACGGTAGGATATATTGTTTTAAGTTTGACTGGTGGTTTTTAATTGTAAAGACGGAGAAATTCGCACTTATATACTTTCGTTGGGCTTTTTAAGACGTTGACCTGTTTTTATGGTTGTGTAAATTGTGTAAGAGAAGATTGTTTGTTTTGAATTGTGAAATATGACGGTGAAAGGCCATGTGGCAGCTGCGCGATGATTATTTTGGAATTTATGTTCCTATTTGGTTTAGAATAATTACGAAAATAAATTAATTTGAATGTTTATCGTACCAATTATACTAATTACACTTGACGCTGATCACGTTATTAGGGAGTACTTTTCATTACAACGCAGTCTTTCGCTGCCATAATTTCATCGCGCGTGCCTAAATAATGAACTCGATAATTATTAATCCGTTAATATAAATCACTAGTCATACTTTAGTTGCATAAAATTTTTACTTTTGTAAATTTAAATTGAATTCAAATAAATTATTCACTATCGGCTTATCCATAAATTATCTACTATATGCAACTCTAGAATAATATCTCTGTTAATCAATTATTTGAAAATTATTATGATTTCAAATAACTAAAATAACCAACCGCACTAAACTATTAAACATCAGAATACGAAACACCACGATACCTCTATTGTAACTTAAATCCCTTGCCGCGCATCTAAATAACAATTAAACGTACTACATCAACCTCCAATTTCACGGTAGGTGAGCAAACGTATATATACGTACATACCAGTGATATTACCGTGGCTACGGTCAGACGTAGCAAGCGCAAACGAAGAAAAGTCGGACGACGTTGACGCATTCGCGACGTGTAATACGTTGCATCGGTGTAAGGAGCAAATGAAAGCTAAAAAAAATTCCCCGGCATTGCGGGGTGAAAATAACGCTGGCCATTTTACAGCAAGAAAGCAGGACGAGAGATGGAGGATAAAGCAAGCGTCGTTGACTTATAGAACGTGCCAAGTTTTTCCTTGACTGCAAAGATATCTTCTTCTCTTTTTCTTTTTTTTAAATTTTTTTCTTATTATCAGAGCTGACATTTTGCACGTTAATTAAAATGTTGTTTGCTATGCAGCTGGTAGATACATGTAGATATATATATTTCTTATTGAAACTGGGAACGACGTAATTGCGGTTATTTCAGTCACTGTTGTATTTGTTTTATAGAGCGGCTGAAACTGTATATTTTTAAATTTTATGAATCAAGCTCTATCTCCGTTTCTCTCTACGGGACGAATGTTTGCACGAAATCAGAATCGGATGCGGCGAGATGCAGTGTTTTAATCCGATTTCGTGTAAAGTTGCGTCATCGTTATACCAGCTCTATATTACGCGTTTGTGTGGATATATACCTCACGTGTATAGAAATTTGGTAACGCTAGGCTGACAGATTGACATTCGATATTTCGATTAAAGAAAATTGATACGCCTGATATATCCTGTAAACTTTTTTTATTTCATTTACATTGCATATATAGAACTTAACTGTGAAAATAGGATATTTTTAATTCTGGTTCTATATTCGACGACATTCGACGTCCATGCTTTAAAAATAGGTCAAGAACTGTTTGTACGAAAATTTGAGCTAATTGCTTGAAATATTCCTATAACTGGATTGTCTTATCAATCATTCTCTATACGAGCGAAAATAAAAAAGCACATATTCTATTCATCAATCTGTCGGTGGAATTCGCCGATGCCAAATAAATTCTCGACAAACAAATACTCGTCATTCTATAAAAAAAGAAAAAAACCCACACGGTGATCATTATCGTTTCGCACTTATATACCCACACTTCCTACTACCATACGCATATTCCATCGTGGGAATTGATTGAAAACATATCTATACTCGCGTCTCTGTAAAATAAAAATACGGCAAAAGAACCTCACATCTAAGAAAATGAGAAAAAAATACTATAGCTAGACTTTGCCTCTCTCTCTCTCTCTCACTGTTACGAGAACACACGGTAAACATAAAAAATCGTCGCTACGTATACGAGCGTCAGCATTGCGACGGCTGACGGAGACATCTGTTTTTGAAGTAAGCATGATGGATCTCGAGCGAAGGATCTTGGAAAAGCACTTGCCGCACGCGGAGCTTTTCCCATTTTTCACGCGACTGCATGCGTGAAGTGGAGAGGGAGAAAGAGAGAGAGAGAGAGAGGAGGGATGTGGATTATTGTTTTACGCGCCGCTGAGTTTAGGGAGCGTCGCGCGTGAAATCCATATTTTTTCAGCTGTCAGTAGATGGAGGCGGGCTGTTTGCCGTTATAAGGTAGTCACTGAGTTACACGGAAGTGGGTGAGCTTTTTTTCTGAGAATTCTAAGGAAAATAGTAGTTATTGGAGGTTGAGGTGATCGAAAGAGTTAATGCGTTATTTTATACTTTATAATGTAATTTTATGATAAGTGTGTCATTTTTCATTTTATTTTTAGTGATACAAACGAAAATGCCTTTCATTAAAAGAAGGTTATTTATCAGTTGAGTGTTGATAATATAGAATCATTATTGAAAAAACAAAATTTAGATTAAATTAAACCACAAATCAGCTATTTTCGTCAACACCATTCAATAAACATACGTTGCCCACCTATCTGCTATCTTGCCAATTCAATTTTTATACACAAAATCCATACATCTTGTCAATAACAACTGACAAACGACACGGCGACGATGATAAATCCAATCGTTCGCGTGCGCTATCCACTATCCCCATAGACATACACAGGTGGGTAATCGATCATAGACGCTATCCAATCCTCCTCTAAAGTAAAGACACACACGTATAGCGATTCGCGAATTCCCGTCGCGTCAAAGTATTCCTCATCGCGGCTCCTTCAATTAACGGCATTTTTTTATTACCGAGATGCAACGGCGCATGACGCGTTACACGCGCAGTAGCCGCAAAGTGGATGATTGGATTCACCCGCTGAGCCGATAATTGATGCGCGGTCTTGAGCCAGGATATCAGATTTTCGATAAACGATTGACGTCCGTAGAAGAGCTTTGATTTTTCCCTCTGCTACAGTTAGATTCTGTAGAATGTAATTCTTCTGACAGATGCGCGCGCGCTCGTGTATAGACGAGAGTTCGATAAAAAGTGCTGGATGGTTTCTGACGGAGAGAATGTACAGGATGGAAAACGATGTGTTGACCTCTTTTATTCTCTATTTTTGGTGAACGTGGTGTTCTCTTTTGAAAGGTCGATAATGCGATATCGCAGGATTTAATGAGGATGATACAAAACGTAAGAGGCGATATTGTACATGCATGTGATGAATTTAAAACGTGACGTGTGTTAATAGTCGCGACGTCGCATTCGATATATAACGTAGAATGGTATAGTCATTCGTGAGTTCGAATGTATACGCTTGGAATATTAATAAACTAAAAAAAAGTTTGTGTGGAGCTTAAATTGGGTGTTGTTATGAGCAAACAAGTTTTTATTCAAATGTTTGTATATTAGATTTTGTACATTATTAACGTATTTACTGTGAAAATGTTTGTTAAGGATTATTTGTTGTAGCAAATAATTTGTTGATCATGTGTCTAAATATAAATACTGAGCAGGAAATATGATTATATTTCGATTTGAATTATTGCAAATTAGATCCGTTTTCGGTTTTGCGGTCACTAACTATTAATTCACCATGAGAATTACACCATCCAATATGGCAGATCGATCTAACGCTGCATACGGCCATTGCGAACTCTCGGAAATTAATAATTATATACAATAACCCAATAATAACGCTTGACGAGCATATACTGCCCATTACTCTCAAAACAATAAAGGAATAATAGATGACCAAAATATCAACGATAAAAAACAAATTCCCTATATAATATCCTTTACATTTACCCATCACCAACCACTTACACCTCGTAACTCACATAACAACTCACGTTGAATCTACGAGCAAACGATTTCCACGCATTATACGGCCAGCGTTTAGTCGTCATAAAAAATCCCGATAACCACAATGTATCTTGCAAGCTTCTTCCATCCATGGGCGTAGGAGATAGCATGAAAAGCTTATATACGCGCCACTCCATCACGATTTATCCTCTTCTCTACACTCACTACACGTTCCTACGCTCTATATATGTACGTTCTCTACACGCGCTAGAGTGAGAGAGCCGCACCCGCGTAATTCAATTAGCACACCGAAGCAGTCCTTTCCGGCCTCTCGCGAATCGATTACGTTCGCATGATGTGTATATCTATATATATGTACACAAGGTGTTCTCGAATGTAGAAACACACGCGTGTATGTACCGCGAGTTGGTGTTTTTCCGTAGTACTCGTATCAGGTTGGAATAAGAGAAGAAAGAAGAAGCAACACACGTGTCGTGGTTCACGTGGCTGAGTATAGAAAAGTCGCATGCACGTGTTATATACAGGGAAAAGGTGAGAGGCCAGAGGATTCGCATTGTTCGCGGTTGGTCGTTGCTTGAAATAGTTCGTTATTAATGGGAAATCTGGGGAAGAGGTTAGAGAGAAAGAATGTGGCGCATGTGGAACATGAAAAAGTGGTAATGAGTGTTATGGAAACTTTGTATGGTTTAGAATGCACGAACGGTGCTTCTATTTATTACTATAGTTATTTGTTAATTAATTTAACATAGTCGATGCGATTCTTCGGCGTTTGTTTTACACGCACGATGAAGTTTATCGCGTATCAAAGCGAATTCCAAGCGCAGAGAATTTATTATATTAATAAATGTACTTTATTGGTAACTTATTACATGAAGAATTACAATCGTTTTATTAAAATCAGATTTTACATTGTATTATAAAGTGCCTTGTTACTAAGAATAACCAAATTTTATAAAATCAAGTATGGAAAAGAAATTAATTATTTAATAAAAGTTAAATTTTTAAACAATACTTGTAAAATAATGAACAATGAATGTCGAAGTGATAAAATACTGTACAATTATAGATATCATACGCGTTCATATCCGATAAATCGTTACTTGGCCCACCACGTCTGACCCAAGCCGAGTATAACCACTGGATTATCACTCTGTAATATTGCAAAAGAATAATAAAAAGAAAACCAATTCAATAAATGCATAATTACCTTCGTCCCAATGTTTACCACAACAACAACAGCATTAATGCTAATCAACCGCCCACTATATACTAATCGCATGCAACCCCCATAATATATCCTTTAAAAAGCAAAAATCGAAGGCCACCACCTGTAACTCGTGATTCGTTACATTTCTAAAAATATCGTACCGATGCATTGCATTATTCGAAACTTCGCGCTTAGCCGCATATTCAACCTCCACACCTACGATCGTCCCGCTCGTCTCTGTCGATGACAGGCAAGAAAAAAAAAGCAGTACGCGAACGATTGACGGATAAGGGTTGTACCGAGAGCGTGTATGAACGAATCAAACTACCGCGGGAGTTTTATTTTCCTGCGCATGTGCGCAGTTACTCTTTTTCTTTTCTATATTTCACAGCGTATATGGTTCGCGTTGATGCAAGAGAGGAGTAAAAAGGTGCTTTTTTAAGGGTGGCTGCAGTGAGAATGATTTCGTTTTCACGCGTTTAGGATGCATGTGACTTTGATTGCTTCGTATTGATGGAAGTTTTAAAGGTTGGTATGAATTTTTTTAAACTGAAAAATTTAAATTTAAGGTTTTTCCAGTTATTTCAATTTAATTTTCTAGATACTAAATTCGTCATATAAAAATAAATAAGCTGTAAATCTGAAGAAATTATAGAAAATAGAATTTCATGACAATAGATCTTCCTACAGCGAAGCTGATTTTCAACACTACCAACTTCATAAAATAAAAAAAGTTATTCCACGTGCAGCGATTTATGTCCCACACCCTTATATACGCCGTCGTATTTCATTATTAGATCCCACGGCAAATCGAATTTACCTTTCGCACGAGCTGATTTTCTAAGCTCTGAATTCTCATGCCTCGACTTACCGTTCGATCGTTTCACACGTATAGATACATACGGTGGGTGGTTTTTTTCGTATGCGTAAGCACGCGGGAAAATTGAATGTGACGCATCATCGAGCGCCGATAAAAGCACGCGAGCGCTTCTGCTTCCCCCTCCTCTCCGTTTTAGTTTGACTTTTCGCGAACTTTCCATCGTTTTCGTTCTTCTTTTTAACATACAATGATAATATAACTGTCGTTGGAAATACAGCGAATAAGATCAAATTGCTTGAACGAGTGAAAGTTAGTTGATTGATTAGTGAAGGACGAGTAACCGGGAAATTATTTTTAGTTTTTTTTTTCAAGTTAATAACCACAATGTACAGGGGCGAAAGGTTGTTTTATTAGATTCGGAGAAGCGGTGTATTAATTTGTAAGGGATAAATGAATTTTTGTAGGTCATCGGCCTTAGGAAAATATTGATTGTATCTATTGTTTGTCTTGTGTGGGTATGTATATGTATACCAAATATGAAGTATAACAATATTTGCTTTTAATTAATATTCAAAAAGTAAACGCACTGCTAAAAAAGAAAACTATAGCTCGCTATCTACAATTGTGATCATTTATCAACTTAAATCCACGTCCTATACTATCTTCATTTATTTCTTTCACTCATAACGGATAAAAATTGTTCTTCAAACGGAAATAAATACACGATACAGCTAAACCAACGTTGAAGAAAAACCATGAGCCATAATTACTAATCCTCTCCACTTAGCGCACTTATAGCCACCGCACTATAAACGGATCTCCAACCGCATCTCTCCCTCCTCGTTCCGCTTGTGAATTTATCTCCCCGAGTCACGCACCCTACCGAACCTTCTTACCAACAAAACTGCGCTTTTATTCTGCCCCCGTGCAATTAATTGATTCCGATCACGTGTATAAATATCTGCGTGTTTGTGTTTTCTCTGTTTTCTGTGTGTGTGTGTGTGTGTGTATATATATATATATATATATATATATATATATATATGTATATATATTGTATACATACAGACGTATATATGTTAGCAAACGCGTTTGTATATATTATTCATTAAAGTGCGAAT